>JAPZDV010000103.1:0-15978 GCA_029814665.1 Acanthurus lineatus
TAAAATCATGGAGAAAAAGCAGATGAAGAAATTGACAGTGACATTCATTATTGACCGTCATTAATTACTGACACAATTGATAGAGTAATCAAATGAATGAAATAAAAAAAAGCAATCCTGCAAAGAGCCTGCAGTAAGATTGTGAAAAACTTGCTCATAAGGTAGTCATGCGTTAGTTTTTCAAAATCCCTCAAAGGCCCCTTTTGATTTGCCTATTAGAATAAATCATCGGTATCTTTGTATGATACTTTCTAAAGGATACCATGAATCAAACAGAGTACAGTGGGTTGTGGTACACAGAGCATAATATAATCCCACCTTGACACTCACTGACAAACACACACTGACACACAGACACAAGCAACTTAACCATTCCCTGATTTAAACAGTCAGTGGTAAGTGGAGGTCAAAGAGAGCCTTGTGTCACCCTTCTGGATGACTGGGGAGTCTGGTTGGAGTGACAACCAGACTACCCTGTGGTTGGATATCATGCATGATATCCCAGCACACACACAGACACACACACAGTGATTTGACTTCTAACATCATATATCTCTCTTTTCTTTCTCTTCCTGTGGTTGCAGTTACTCAGTGACAGTGCTAGAGTCGTATGCCCATCCTTATGATCAGATTTATTATACCAGCTGCACCGACATTCTCAACTGGTTCAAGTGCACCAGACACAGGTGAGGACCACATAAAGGGCAATATCATTGTTTGAGTGTATATCAACAACATCATTGTTTATAAATGCTCTAGCCTGTGTACTATACAGCATATAGCACCTACCTGTCAGCATTTTTCCAAAACAGTACCAAGTGTTTTTACCACTTACCAGGCTTAAATGTCGCTCATGTCAGTTAATTCATCACAGTGGTTCTGATGTAAAAAAAAAAAAAAAAGTATATTTAAAAGAATAGAATAGTTTCAGCTTTTTTTAAATTCAGTTAGGTACTAGAGAAGCAGTTGACTAACAAAATCATTTTCTGACAGCATCATCAACCACAAGGAACTTTAAACAGTTTGACCCAAAAAGTTTTGGCATAATTCTGTGTTCCCAGGTCTTGAGGGTTATAACATGTATTTATCTTATATTTTATTATGTAACTAGTAGCCACTTTAAAATCTAATGCATCCAACACATCAGCTAAGCCATGAACACAGTAATTGTCAGTTTTTAATGGCACTGCCAGAGAGCTCTTTAATTACAGGTTCATTATTGAGATCATACCTGGTGTTGCTGGACTAGCATGATTCAAAAGCAATGTATAATATTCTTTCCCTTTATGTTTCTTAATAGGGTGGGCGAACCAGAATCCTCTCTCAATATTATAAGTCCAGTCTAACAACACTTCCAACAGTATGATATCAAAACTGAAAATTATCATCTTTGTGAAATTGGAATTTAGCTGTTGTGTTGAATTATATTAGATACTATAATTGTGCCTTATAAAGTGGGTATTAAGTAAATGCAAATGCAAATGACCTGAGGATGTAATTGTGCCATTAAAACACATGCACAGTGCTGGAGATATTTACCATAAATGAATGTGTGTTAAAATTGTTGCCATTCTACATGTATCAGCCCTGTAGAATGACTGGATGGTATAGGATCCAGCCCCTGTGAACCTGGAATGGATAAGTGGGTGGAGATGATGAATGGATGGTAAAAGATGGAAATACACATATAAGGATATTTCAGCTGAAATAATTTATATACATATAGTTAAAAACCAGGCAATTAAAATTGGTCATTTATGAAATAACTTTACTACTGTTAAGTTGACTATGAACATTTTGTTCATGTGGTTGTAATTGCTGGTGAGGCTCTTTTTACAGTTCCTATGAATTCCATTCACACTACGGCTGGAAGTGTTTGTAGTGGCCCAAACACTATATACAGGATGAAATGAGCACAATATAAACAACATGAACAAAACAAATTTGTGTGCATGCATTTTTGTGCATTTTCTTTAAAAAAGTGTCTGATTCAGTATAGACTTCATTTACTGTCTGTGTGCAGGACGAGCTATCGGACAGCTTATCGGAGAGGAGAGAAGACCATGTACCGCAGAAAGCCTCAGTGCTGCCCAGGCTTCTATGAAAATGGAGAAATCTGTGTTCGTGAGTACCCTTTTACACACATATTCACCCTAGGTTATGCTCATGTGTTTGGACCACCTTGCGGGACAGATGTAATCTGTTCCTTTGCCATGAATAGGAGCACAAAATTAAACGACAATTACATTTAACACAGCAGCAGGCTAATCCAGGTATCATGCTTGTGATCCACCTGCATTCCTGCTCTGTCATCACCAAATGGGAGAACCTTTGGTGATATATTCTCTCCCGGAATCTGCTCCTCATCCTACTTGCAATAATGTACTCCATCTTTTTAGATCACGTTAACAATAAAGATTAAAACAGAGAAATATGGGCAATCAGGTAAATCCTTAAGACACCGACCGACTTACATTTATTCAGCGAGCGTCTCTCTCTTTTTTCTTTTCTTTTGAATTTCATGAGACGAGAGAAGCCAAATATATACTCCGTATCGGATGCCGTGGCTGTTTGTGGTTGTCTGAGAGATGTGAACTCGTTAATTTGCATCACACTTCCAGCTGCCGTCAGGTTGAGTTCCCATTACGCGTGACAAATGTCTTTAATCTGGCATCAGATGTGACGGGACAGTTAATATAGATACAAATGTATATGCTGGTTCAGATGGTTACATTAAATAGTGGTTTCTGTGATTGTTTATTGTATTGAAATGTGCCTGACACTCTGAAAAACCTGCCTGTGAGGTTTTGGTGATGTGTGCGCACTTCACGCCTGTCAACCAAATCACCACTACGCCGGGCACAATTCGCCTGCGCCGAGGATAGACCAGGTCGGAGCTGGCAAGCTTTCAGCGCACCTTCGGCGCATTGTTTTGTCACGAAATTGTCACTGCACCAAGCTGAATCTGTTGACTCCTCCCCCTCCTTGCCCATCTCGGTGCAGCCCGGTCTACCAAATTACCAAATTGGCGGCGCACGGTGGTGCACTGGACAAAATTACCACTGCCCGGGGTGCGCCACGCTCCGCCACCCTGCACCACCCTGTGCTGCACCACGAAATTAGAGCCCTTAAGGTTTATCTACTCGAGCTAACTATATGCGTGACAACAGTTTTTAAAAACTGAAGCAGTTAGTGTGAAAAAATAAAACAAAACTTGATGTTAATACAAGTCTGCAGCACTTATGGCGGAAATAGTTGTAAAAAAGTCACAAATTTATGTGCTTTGTTGGAGATGGAGGCCACAGTTTGTTTTATGCAGGGGCTGTGGTAATGTGTCCCTCAGGAATTTATGTTGAATGAAACTTTGTGGAAAAAAATTGGTTTGACAGCTGAATGCCAGTGTTTCCCAACTGGCTTTCCCAACAGTCATAACCTTCCTTGGGAGACAGGACTGCAAAATAGTTCAATTCTTGTGTAGCTTGCTCTTCATTTTAAAAGAAAAAGTGTCTATTTCTGCATTGATTAACAAGCAGTTCCGCTTTTTTGTACTTTTCTAAACAAGCCTATAGCTGATCTTTCTGATAAAAAAAGTATTAATTATGATCTTTAGGTGTTTCAGTATAAGGAGGGGATTTTTTGCAACAGTGAAGAGAATTATTGCCTTGTGTAATGATCTGTAGGAAAGGATATCTCTGCTGAATATGTGGGTCTCTCCATCTTTGCAAGACTTCCAAATCACATGCATTGACAAGAGCAGTTTATGCATTAAGTACATTCTTTACCATTCACTTATATCAATCCCTGCGCTCTCAGTGTGCAACTATTATCTGTTATTTGTTTTTAACAACTTAAGAAAATTACTTTACTGTATGAAAAATGTAATATACTGAATAATTAATCCATGCACAAGGATTCAACTTTATTTCAACCCTGTTTTGTTAAAAGTCTTTGTAACTGTACTGATCCCTGTCTTCCTGTTCATGTTCAGCTCATTGTACAGATAGCTGTGTTCACGGCCATTGTATGGCCCCAAACACCTGTCAGTGTGAGCCAGGCTGGGGAGGATCCAACTGTTCCAGTGGTAAGTACTCCAGCTGTTGCTGTCTGTGAAGCACTTCTTTTTGTTTAAGACTGTGGTTTTCTGTGAAAGTGCTCTGAACTCACAAGAGGACAAACAGACTATAGTATCCTCTTACTGACTGCTTCACTGTACTGGAGAAGGAGCAAAACATGAGCAAAATACAATGTTTGCTCTTAAAGCAGTGTGCTTCTTTGGTGTTTTGCCCCAGGCATGGATTTTCACAAGTACTGTACCTTTCATGTACTGTACGTAAGTACAAATTGTAGATACCAACTTACTTATACTCAGCTACATTTCAGAGGCAAAAATGTACCTTTTCTTTCACTACATTTTAGAACTAGTTTGCAGATTGACATTTTGTACACAAAAAAACGGGAATTAACTTACAAAGATTGGCAGGCACCATTACATCACATTTTCTGCAACCAGACATTAGCCAAACCCAGGCTGGGTAGGGCAATAGTCTTAAAAAGATTAAATCCTGGCTCTTTCCCCTGTATTAATGTGACAATCACACTGCATTTGGTGGTGTTTGGTCCAGTTTGTCTGGCAGGGTGCACAGAAGATGTTGTTGGCATCACAGCACTTACTTCAATCTCTGCATTTTTTCTTTTCCAACAATTGTGAGTATATTGTTGTCACAAGTAGGAAATGCTCCGAACAATGCTTTGCTATTTCTTTAAAAGAAATAGCAAATTGAAATGTAGTCACTAATAAAATCAAAGGAGCATTTGAGAAACATGTAATTAGCCCGTTTAGAGTTCCACAAATTTTATACATTAAAGTAAGTTTGTCTAGTAAAGGTTTACTGTGGTCTTGTAGTTTTCCCCCTACAAAAAAACAGGAGCAAAAATGTGTCTCTGGAGGAATTAAGAGACGTTATTAGGTATAAGAAAAACATCCACATGATAGCTGTTTACATCTGCAAAAGTCCTTCAATTCAATCAAACACTGAATAATGCTAAATGGACGCTAAATAAAGCGATTAGATCATGATGAGCATACATGCACCAAGCATTTCTTTGGAATAAACCATTGTGACAAGGGCAGAGTTGTCTAATTTTCCAAAAATAGCAGAAGAAGAAGTTGTACTTTTGTCTGTGTTGTAAACTAATGCCACTGCATGTTTACAGATATTACTCTTCAGTTCATTTGCTTGTTGTACTCCAGACATTTTTTTTCCTCCTCTCTTGTGTTTGTGTCTTTAGTGTCTGTTTATGTCCCTTTTTCCTTAAAAAGGACTTGTATCATGTTCTTCAAGCAAGAATTTTGTTTTAGCTGTTGTCTGTAGTCAAGCTCCATGCCAGCAGTGTGTGCTGCTGCTGCATTTGATAAACAGAAGGGGGGTGGGGGGGCAGCAGGAGGACATTTACATCATGATGTAGGGAAGACATGTGCAATAAGAACAATTTTAGCCCAACTAGGATACATGTTTGGAAAAAGTGTACATGGACACTGTTTGGAATAAGGTTTGGCATATGCAGAGCTGATGGAAGATTGCCGCAGTCGGGGCTGGCGTGCACGGTATATGCCCAATGAAGTGGGGAGCAGGGGCTTTGTGGGAAGATCATTATGCAAGACCTACAGCCCCCTGGGCATCACAGGAGCACAAAAAATGAAAGCCATCAGCAGAGCCTCAGAAGCTGGAGAAAAGGCCTCACGATGGCTGTGGATCACAAGGGACAAGCAGTGGGCTAATACCACTTGGACACAGGCTGGGAATTGATCACTCCCAGTCAGGTTGCCTGGGTGAGAGGGTCCGATGTTGAAAGACCCGAAACCCCCGATGACCCCAGGTACTTCACTGAGGATGTGTTCAAGTGCATCAAGAGATGTATGCTTAAAACAAACAAATATGGCATTTTGTCTCGTCTACCCCCCATGTAGTTCCTTGGCTCATTTTTTTGTTTTGTTCTGGTGATGGTTACTTGTTTTTCTGTTTTCTGGGTCTGCCTGCTGTAACTTCCTGTCATTGGTACAAAGGTCTGAAGGTCCGAAGGTCCAAATCTTTGCTTTCACACTGGATATGAACTGAACCGTGGTTCAGTTTGATCCGGATTGAGACCACATCTATCAAGTTTCAAAAAATTTTTAAGAGTTTCAAACCTGTTTTTTTGGTATGGATCAAACTGAAAAGTCCAAAAGCCCAGACCAAACATTGACAGATGGCAGAACTATAAGGATTTATTTATTTGGATATTTGACTGGACAGAGACAAGACTGAATAATTGCGCCAGACATAGCTCTCGGCAAATTTTCACCTTCAGTCATATCATTTGAAAAGCAAACATTTCCATACCTTGTCATATTCTTTTCCACCATATGTTTTTGCCTGAGCAGGCAAACACACTCACAAACACAAGATAAGCAATCATGCACACATGCATGCAAGCACACTAACCAACACCGACACCTAAAAATTAAATTCATTTTATGGATGGAATTTATATGGTAAGTAATGGTTGCAGGACTGTTTTTCTATTAGCCACTTTTTGATATTAAAATAAATGTTATGATATTAAAAGAAATTAATACAAAGAAAGGCAATTCACCAGTGAGGAGAAAGATATCTTTGTTTGGGTGCATGTAATAGATGATTGTTTAATCCTTGTTTTTCTTGACCCAATAAGCACACTGACACGAACACTGAAGTTGCTCCAGCTGTCAGCTACTGATAAAGACGATGCCACAGCTGTGATTCTGTCCTGTCTATTGAGATTTAAGAGGCAATATGATTACAATAATTCCTAATTTGTTATTAACGTGAGGAGGGAAAACCCTTACATAAATGAAAGGTGTGTGAGACAGACATGAGATGCACACACTCCCATATGCACGCTATTTACTTCAAAATTGATACTTTGTGATCACAAATATTATCAAGGGAAACTTTTTTAACTTTACTAAACATGTCCAAAGGACACTTCAATATTTTACACTGCTGAATGACAATAACAGAAAAGATAAGTGTGTGCGATTGTGGAGACGTGTGAGCATGTTGGCCAGCTGCGCAGTATCTTGCAGTGCATACTGTTTTATGTTTGCACTCCAACCAGGTTTTGGCTGGTCAAAGCACAAGGCACAACTAACTTCACTGAGCCAGGCACAAGAAAGCATATGCACTAAACACGGCCTTGATTCTGTCTTCACTCCCAGACCTCCTGCCCCTGGGCACACAGATTCGAAGTTGCAATCTCACAGAAGTTGCAAAAATGACACCTGTGCCAGGCGTAAGATAGCAATGCCAAGTGCACCACTGGCACACTGGCTTTCCGCTGGGTGTAAGTTAGGGGCCTATGATTCAATTTAATAGAACTGCTGTTTGCTGTTTAATTGCTGTTGTGTTTGTGTGTGTGGTCTCCTGCATTGACCAACTTCTTTTCATCCAGCAGACCAGAATGCAAACGTTCAACCCTTTTTTGTCCCCTCTTTTCTTTGACCACTCTGATAATTGGAGACTCCATATCGAGAAACATCCGTTTTTTCAGTGTAGTTATGCACTGTTTTCCTGAAGCCACAGTCCCCATCATTCTGGGAAAACTACCTGGCCTGCTGGACCCACTCTCATCTTCCATTAACTGGATAATTTTCCATGTGGGCTGTAATGACAAAGCTTGTCAGCACTCTGACCATTTTAGCCTGCTTAAAAAACTGTGGGAAGTTGGCTTTTATCAGTGTTCCCTTGCTGGTGCTGTCCTGCCATTAAGGACGTTTTAGCAGACTCTTGTCTGGTTCTATTATAAATGGTTCACTGGAATCGGGCTGTGTCCCAACTCATTTTAAGCATTCTGTTGTTCAGCCACTCCTTAAAAAAATCTAATCTTGATCCATCACTGCTGAACAACTATAGACATTTCCAAGCTCTCCTTTGTATCCAGACTCTTAGAACAAGTTGTTGCTAATAAGCTTGGGGATGCTTTGAACCACCACAACATATTTGATAAGTTTCATCTGTTTTTCGTCAGTACCACTCTACTGAGACCGCTCTCCTCAGAATCTCAAATGATATTTTGATGTCCTTTGATGCTGGCAACTGCTCTGTCCTGATGCTGCTTGCTCTCAGTGCAGCCTTTGATACTGTTGATCACTGTATTCTGATTGATAGGCTCATAGAATGGGTGGTTGTCTCCGAGAAAGCTCTTAACTGGTTCTCAACTAATCTTTCACATAGGAGTTTTTCTGTGGCTGTGGGGCCTTACAGGTCTATATCTGCTGCCTTATCCTGTGGAGTGCTTCAGTTCAGTTTTGGGCCCAATTTAGTTTGCTATCAATATGCTTCTGTTGGGGTGCATCATTAGCAAATTTAAAGGGATCTCTTACCCAGATTACACAGACATCAAACCTTTTTTTATTTTAACACAATGAGATTAGTTATTTAAATGTTCTATTTGATTTTCTGCCTGCAATTGAGGGCTGCATGGCTAGTAATTTTCATCAGCTTAATGCTGATTAATCTGAACTCCTTAATGTGCGTTCTGATAGCTCTGTTTCTAAGATTATGAACAGTATTGGGTTATTTAAAAAAAAAAAATCTTGGTGTTATTTTAGACCAGGCTGTGAACCTCAACAAATACATAAAGCACTTGTCTTATACCTTTTTTTTCACCTCTGTAACATCCTGAAACTTAAACAAGTTATATCCCATTCAGAACTGAAAATGATCATGCACGCTTTTGTTTCATCATGTCTAGACTACTGTAATTAACCTTTTACTTTCTTTAAAAGCATCCATTGACCTCATGCAATTGATTCAGAATGCTGCTGCCAGGCTTTGAACTAGGTCAAGTAAATCTAGTCATATCACCCCCATTTTGGTCTCTTTGCACTGGCTTCTGGTCCATTTCAGAATTTAGTTAAAAATTTTGGTTATCACCTATTAATTCATTTATAGTCAGGCACCCAGTTATATAAGTGAATTGTTTCAAACTTATGATCCTAGCAGGTCTTGAAGGACCTCTGATCAGGGCTCACTTGTTGTCCCTCATGCTAGACTTAAAACAAAAGGTGACAGAGCCTTTGAAACACTGGCCCCTAGACTGTGGAATGTCTTACCTCTTAATTTGAGATCTGCAACATATATCACATTATTTAAAAAGCAGCAAAAGACAAATGTCTTTAGACAGGCTTTTTACCAGAAACTCTATGACTGTTTTCTAATGTATTTCAATGTATCCTCATTTTTATACATTATTGCCCTAATTGTTGTTTGTTGGGTTTATTGAGATTTTACGGTCTTGGTGTTTTTTTTGCTTTTATTGTGATCCATAGGTTGCCTGCTCTGCAGCAGGCACCCTGATATCAAAACACACAGTTACAAAGTGCTTTAGAGTAAAAGTAAATTGAAATAAAAACAATTTAAACTAGTAAAACCAGGACCTCAATAATAAAAACTAGGGCTGTCAGTCGATTAAAATTTTTAATCGCAATTAATCGCATTAGTGTCCTGAGTTAACTCGCGATTAATCGCAAATTAATCACAAATTTTTCACCCTGCCCTTTTATATTTACAATAAATACAAATTACTTTTGTTTTGTCCAGAGAACCATCGGGCAAAACTTTAAAGCTAAAATTTCTGTTTAAAAGTCCCTTTTTGTATCCATTCTACTTTGTAACCATTTGCAATGTTATCTCAGCGCCACTTCCTGAAACTACAGGAGCCGGCAAGGCACAAACTGTGCGTGTGTTAATCGCGCATTAAAAAAATTAGTGCCGTTAAAAGGAGTTTAGCCCTAATAAAAACATGAGAAAATCAGAAAACAAAGCCAGCAGTTAAGAAAAAGCCATGCAATAAAAGTTAGTTTTTAGACAAGGTTAAAAAGAAAAAAAACACTGAATTTGCTTGCCTGAGATCCTCAGGCAAGGTGTTCCAGAGCTTAGAGGCCTGAACGGCAAAGGCTTGATGAACCTTTAGTGACCACACAGGACTTAGGAATCATCAGAAGGGTCTTGTTAGAGGATCCTTGACAGTTATTTAGAGTCAGTCAGTTGTAGTCATTCTTGGACATCCTGTTTTGTTTTTGATTTTTTGTTATTTTTTGCTTTGGTTAGACAGGACAGAGAGTGCAAAACATCAGTGGAACCAGGTGTTAGTGGGATACACAGTTAGGCGTCTTCCACATATCAGTGAAAATTGGGCACATCACATGGGGTGCACACAAAAAAGAGGCATGATCAAAAATGAACTAATTGACAGACAAGAAATGAACCAGTCCAGTGCCACTTTACAGATCCCTACACTGAACTTCAGATGACTGATTAAAACATTGTGGTCCACTGTATTAAAAAAGCTGAGCTGAGGTCAAGGAGAGTTAAAATGGAGTACAGTTCAGAATCTGCTGCAGGCAGCAAATCTTTAGAAACCTTAATCAGAGTGAAACTGAAAACCATGTTGAAATTTTTCAAAATATGGTTGTCATTCTAAAGCAAATTAGCTGAAGGGCCACAACTTTTTCTAACATCTTTGATAGAAATTGCAACTTGGAGATGGGTCTACAATTACTTAAAACAGAGGGAACAAAGAGGGCTTTTTTAAAAGGGTGTAAACAATGGCATGTTCAAAATAGGACAGGAAAATCCAATTAGACAGAAAGGCAATTAATAAAAGCTTAAATATCGGGACCAACTGTCTGAAACACAGCTTTCAAAAACCAGATACAATGCAATCTGAAAGGCAGGTGGATGACTAAGGGAGTGTAAAAGTGCATTTCAGGGGAAACAGAAAAATCTTGTTAAAATGATTTAGAGTTGACAGAAGGCAAGAGTCAATGTCAGTCAGTGTTAATTTGTTAGTGTTTTTTCTTGAATGTAACTGGTAGAAAAAATGAGAAATGATCACATTTCTTAGGGGAGGGTTCAACAGACTGACTGGGCAGGGGACTGATTACAGATTTTACTACTTTAAAAATGATTCTGAGATTTTGACCATGATTTGTAATGAGCTCAGGAAATTGTGATTTTCTTGCTCCTGTTGTGGAAGTTTCTTGGTCTGCCTATAGAGAGTCAAAAAACAAGACTGGAAAGGTGGCATGCACCACGTGTTTATTCTTTTTAGAGAGGAAGCAAGCACAGAACCACACGGCAGTAAGCAGTTCAGACTTGTGCCAGACTTTGTAAGTCAAAGGAAAAACTTTGTTCAACCACTTAAACAGGCCTTAGTGCGGAAATCTATTGAGAAGTCAATCATCATCATCACTGACTTCCCATAACTTAGAAGTAAAATAGTATCAGTAGAATGAGAATCCAGAGACTCAATGTAGCGTAGCAGCAAATGACTCAGACAAAGTCTGTTGATCCAACTCAGCTGTTCCCCATAGCCTAGCTCTCCCTGTTTACTGATTTATGGTAAAAGCTACCTTAGCTTCCTCGGAAGCAGGAGTGATAGGTTGTAATGCTAAGAAAATAGAGCAATTGGCTAGGAACAGATTACAACCTTCAGGCTCACCAGCGTAATGTTCAGGGTCCCCAGTGTGTGGTTCGGACACTGGTCTCGGCGGCAGGGGAGAGCTTGTCAGTGGAGTGGGTGCGGGGACAGAGCTAAGAGGGGCTAACTGGGTGATGTGAGCAGGTAGTTGCTGCACTTAGATGGCCAAAGAGGAGAGAGCCTGTTCTTGAATGGCAGCTGCCTGCTCAGTCTTAGCTGCGGCTAGGGTCATGAAAACTTCATGTTGTTGGAGGACTCTCTCTATGCGTTCACATAAGGTTTGGGCAGGGGAGGTGTGTGCTGGGTCCAAATTTGGCCAGATTGTATTATAATGAGGGGTGGATGGACCCAAATGCAACACACAGAAAACAGGGTATATTTAGTAATGATTTTTATTGTAGACAATAAAGTTAAATTAAGCAGTGAATCAAACAGCATCTTTTTTATTCTGAGGAAGGAGCAGGGAATGTGGACATGCAGCAGGGAGTGAGCAAGTGATGAATCAGGTGAGTATCTTCTTTAACAGGGACAGGTAAGTTTGAGCTTTAACAGGGAATTGTTTGCTCAACTTGCTCTGACCTACAGAAAGATAACTGTCTGTTTTGATCCACTTGCTCAGATTACAGTAAGGCAGTTGATTGAATCAAATCTCTCATTTAATGGGGCAAAGTTCACAAAGGCAAAGTAGCAGGCTGAAACTTCTTCACTGATCAGGAAACAAAGTTATGCATAGCAGGGGAACAATCTGGCAGTGAACAAAGAGTAAGTGTTGCTATTATACTGTGGTGAACAGGTGCAGGTATTCAGGGCTGATTGCAGTGGAGCAGGGCGTGTGTGATTGGCTTGGGAGTGAGTGAATGATCATGCTGCATTCAGGGTGGAACGGGGAAACCTGTGGTGATCAGACTGCAGACCATGACAGTAGGGAAAGCATCATTGATATTAAAATCTCTAAGAATCAGAACCCTGTCATATTTGGCATATATGGCTGAAAAAAAATCCAAAGATTCCTGCGTAAAACCCAAAGTCAGCTTCAGGAGTCTGTACATAGAGACACATAAAAAGGGCAAGTTATTCCTCACAAGAAAACCATAACACCAGGACTCTCAAACATGGTAAAACAGACAAGTGAGACTTCAGAGCTAGAAAGCAACTAATATCAATACAGCAACAACAACCCCAACTGCATTTAGGTCTCATTTTGTCCCACAATGCAGGATCTTAGCTTTTGGACAAATTGCCTGAACTGTGGCAGTATCCTGTGATGCTGTATCTGTAACCTCTGGTTTCCTTTGCAAAGCTGTCTCCCCTGTTAGCTTCCCAGCTGCTGGCCCCCTGTGCACTCATTTCATTCCATAAAGCCTCAGTCTGTTCCTTTCTTCTTCACTCTCCTGGGTTCACAACGTGATCTAAATTTCTTGATTACATTTGTTAAGGGGTGTGTAAAATGATAGTGTATCAGGTCAGTAGAGTTCTATCCTGTGGTGACAAGTCTATAATGCTTCTTTGTTGTCTGCATGGAGAACTGCTTTCATGGCTCAGACTGGGGGTCCGCTAGACAACCAAGCAGAGAGAAAGTCTCTCAGTCCAGTTATGAAAATTATAAGTTTTAATCACGCTTCATCGCCAGCTTCAAGTTCAATAATATAGATAATATTCATCCATCTGTCCTGCCTTCTGGTTGCCCCCACAGTCCCCACAACAGCCTCTGGTTTCCTGTTGCTGTAACCCCTAACCGTAACCCTAACCCTAAGTCTGGTTTCAAATATTTTATGTCAGAAGTAGGCAGGGTTAACTTAGCTTTGATCCTGCTCTCTTCTTTGGCTTGGATTATTTGATTAAGTGGAAGAGTGAGGTTTTTTATATGTTTCTTATAAAGGCAACAAATTTAGTTTTCATGTGTCAGTTACTCACATCCTTAAACAACATTTATTTTCTGTTTTCATCAGTGACGTTTTCTATTTGCTCAAGAGCCTCAAAGACTCTGTTGCTCTTACTTTGTTTCATATGTCAACTGGCCCCAACAAAATGTCTGAGGATTTAGTACCAAGAACAGGAAATAGGGGTAGGCTATGGCAGTGACAAATAGTAATAAGAGGAGAAAACTCTGTCATAGGAAGTGTCCTGGGGCACTGGATCTTGTGATTTAGGGCACATGACAACTACAAAGGATGCACAGAAGGCCTCAAGTTCAGCTGGTAGAATTGAGAAAAAACATTAATAACAAGTACTGTATATTTGCAGGGTCAATGTTAGATTTTTTTTTCTCCAACCTATGTAGGACTCAGATTCAGGTCAGATTTCACACTAAGGTGTGATTTTCAAGGCCTTTCTTTGTTTTACTCACACGGTGAGGTCCCAACATGCTCCCTTTGGTCTCAGGATTGCAGTTGATGTGCGAGCCTGAGGGCACAAAAGTACATGTGTAAAAGAAAGGAGTGTATTTGTCAGTTCTTTGACATTTTCTAGCATCTAGGCAGTTAATTTACCAACTAGGCAGTGGTCCAGCTTATCTATCTTGGTTAAGCAAGAACCACCATGCTACAAAAAGAAACGTTCATGAACAATTACAGTGGCATGGTTTTATGAAATAAACTGTTTCTCAGTTTTTGTTAGTGAGAACAGGAATGTTGGTATAGTCAGTTAGTTAAGATATTCTGGGCAAATAAATCGAAGGCAACTGGACTCGGTAATATTTCTGTGAAGACGTTTCGCCTCTTATCCAGAGTATAGCAGGTGAGAGCTGGGAGAATAAAAGTAGCTTGTTTGTAACTTTAATAACTGAAAATGGTAGAATGATTGGAAATGCCTGTGTAAACCTGCATGCTGAGACAAACAACATGTTTATAGTTGAAAAAAGAAGCCTGAGCTATAAGTCAGTGGCACTGTTTGCATGTCTAATTGTGGCCTTTGTGTAATCCATATGAAAGCAACCAAAACCTAAAATAACAAAAGAAAACAAAAACCCTAGAATTATTGTCTTGCAAATGCTAACTGACCAAGTGATATTTTACATATATGTCTATTCAGACTAATGAGTAAGGTGCACGGAAAAAAAATTGAGACTGCACCTATATATGAATATGAGCAAAGCTTCTTGGCCTGATATTATCCCAAGCCATGCACTGAAAACATGTGACAATCAGCTAGTCAGTGTAATACAGAATTTTTTTGCATATTTGCAGTGTCTAGTCTAAACAAATTCAGTCCTGTCACACACCCCAACTGGATGAAGAGCTTTACTTGTTTTCCAGCATGCAAAGAACAACATCCATAGTGTGCATTCAGGACAAACAAATCCACATCAGTGGATTTGCAGGCTAAATTCTCTAAATTGGTGCATTATTTCTAAAAAGATAAAAAATAAAATAAAATAATATTTTGTTCTTCTGATGACAATGGTGGTTGATTGATACAGTGAAAGGGACAATAAAATGAAGCAAGGCAACAAAACAAAAATGAAAATGACAAGTAACAATATTGTGACCTGTGCAGTGATATATTTCAGGCAAGATAAACTAAATCTTGATATTTTTCCTTCATCTTCCCCCTAGCTTGTGACAGGAACCATTGGGGTTCCCACTGCAGTGAAAGATGTCAGTGCCAAAATGGAGGACTGTGCAACCCAATTACTGGAGCCTGCATTTGCATTCCTGGATACAGAGGCTGGCGCTGTGAGGCTCAGTGTGAAGTAGGCACCTACGGTAACAACTGCCAGCAGAAATGCCAATGTCAGAATGAGGCCGTCTGCCACCATGTAACTGGGGAATGCAACTGCCCACCAGGATACACTGGAGTTTTGTAAGTCAAAGGAAAAACTGTGTGAAAATCAGCCTTATGTTTATAATCCAAATATTCCCTGTAAAGCTACAAAACTTACCACTTCCTAGGCAAATTTTTGCAAACCGGCACAAAACTTTGAGTTGTAATATTAAGATACTGTAATTAACATACTGACTGTCTGACACATAATATTGAGAGAGCAGCCATTTTTCTCTGATAAGCTTAGAGCTCAAACATCAGATGTTGTAGCAAAGCAGAACGGAATACTGTCTTTTTCGTAACGCTCCATTGCACTTAGACCTGGCTTGACCTTGCAGAAAAGCAGGCCTAGGTAGGGCCCAAGCAAGAACCCATTTGAGGACCCTCTTGGGGATCAGACATGTTCTAGTAGGAATGATTGTTCTCTTTAATTCGGCATAGGTTTGAAAGGCGTCAGACTACTACTTTAGACTGCAGGGGCCTTAGTTTGACACAAGTGTCTTTTTTCCCCATTTACTTTAATGGGAAGACACAGACAAGGTTGTGTTGCATCTCCGACTTTGAGGGCTTATAAAATCCAAACGATTCGCATAATGACGAACATTCCACAGTAACTTTTTTTAGAATTTTGTCCTTAGTCATCTATTAGCTTTTGAAGGCGCTACCATTTAAGCCCTCGGAGGAGATAATTTTTGTTCAAAGTGAAATTTTGGG
>JAPZDV010000104.1:0-15940 GCA_029814665.1 Acanthurus lineatus
AGCACTTCATGATGCTGGATGGTCTCTGAGACAAATAGGGACAGGTGGTCTAATAAATTTGTTAAGCACTGTATATACAACCTCATTTTAATACCATAATTAATCACATTCTTAATTTTGTCCATAATTAACGTTCCTTCATGCAGTAACGTAGTTTATGTGATGCAAAGTGCCAGAAGGATTGCTAACTAGTAGCTATTGATAAGACCAGTAGAACCAGTCGTACATTGACGGTGGATGAACAACTGAGCAGGTCATTACATTAGGATGATACTGCCTATCAAGCCAATAGGACCAGCTATGGAATGCCAGAGATAAAGACAACTTAAGCTAAGTTAGTTTAGGGTTAGAAAATAGTGGCCTGCCGGGGGGTTATGTAGCACTACCACAGAGCTTCAAAACTGGCTAAAACATCATTAAACAAGAATTGGCTTCTTTGGAAATGTTTGGCCAACTTTTTGAACATTTTTACCGTGTACTGGTAACAGTAATCTGTTTCCTCTGATTACTCTATAAGGCCATTTTTACAGTAAATAATTTGACTAGACTTATTTAGAATTTATAAAAAAAATAAAAAGTAAAATATAAATGAATTACAGCTGAATTGCATTAATTTGCTTTAGTTTCAGGGTCCTGGTATAATGAATGCTAATATAAGTGCATGCATTTGTTTTGTTCCTTAAACAGCTAGAAATTTAGCTGACATTAATGACAAAAAAAACATGTTCAGTGGTAATTCCTGTGAGAGTCTTTTCCTTTCTTGTCTGTTTCTTTGCTCACAAATTGGCATTTACAATTCTGAGAATTTTTTTGAACGGGATAGAATGCAAAAAAAAAATGATAAGATGGAAAACAGAAATAGAGACAGATGGGCGGGCAGGCAGAAATTTACTGCAAATGAACATTTCTGAAGCACAGTTGAAAAATAATTCTCTTCTTGTGAAAAAATAAATTGCCTAGAACAAATCTGGAGTTCATGTTGACTGCAGCTCTCAGGATCAGTGGGCCTTAAACCCAGATGAATTCATGCATTTTATTATTATTGTGCTTTAGCTGTTTTTCTCTTCAGTTCATCGTATGTCTGTTTTTGTCTTCAAGCACAGATTTTTTTTCATGTTGTACAATAAATTTTCCTACATGTTGATACGTTTCAGCAAAAGCAAGCACATAACAAACAGTGCATGCAACTAGATTAACATATTCAAAATACAGGTATCAAATCTACATAAACATTTGCCCTTGGCCCTCCTGTGGCCAGTGTTCAGCATATTGATGGGAAATATAGAGATACTTATTATAGCAGGGCTATTGCAAGATTGATATGAACATTACAAAGATGTCAAAGTCATGTCTTGCAAAGATATACATTTCTGCCTCCAATTACTGCGAAATTGTGACTGTACTGCACTATTATTACCATCAAAGGCCACACAGAGATTGAATATTACCTGGCTACAGACCAGCAGGAGAAAAGCCAAGAGGAAGCGAGTGGTAATGATGAAAAATATAGAGCTACATATAGAGCTATACAAAAGAGAGTAGAGAGGAGGAGAAAAAAGCCCAGTTACTAAAAGAAATGCTCTCTCTCCCTGTCTCTGTCTTTCTCTCTCTCTCTCTCTCCAGTTTCTTGCGTATGTGAAAATTGCTCTCAATTATTTGGTACCAGGAAGTTAAATTATAGAGTATGGTTTCTAGAACGTGTCTAGAATCTACTCTGTATGTAAAGCTTCTCGAGACAACTTTTATTACGATTTGGCACTATATAGATAAAAACTGGTTTGACCTCACTTCAATTAATTCAGCTGAAAAAAAACACAAAGACAATATATTTAAACCTAAGGTTTGCAAAGCATCACCTGACCCATCACAAAAAGTGGATGGAGATACAAAAGACTGGGAATGCTTGGGAATGTTTAAAAAAAACTGTTTGGAACATTCCAAAGGCAATCAGGCCAGCTGGTAACAGTTGATACTGTAGATGGTGCACATTTCACCACTTGTAGTGTTTGTAGATATTCAAACAGTTTCGGAACAATGTTTCTCAAGGCACAATAGCAAGGAATTCAGGCATTACACCACCTACAATTTGTTATGTCTTCAAAATCTTCTGAAAATCCAGAAAATCTCTGTATATCAGAGTAAGGTTGAAATCCAAAGTAAAGTCCCTGTGATTTACCATCCCTCAGGTGCCTCTGTGCTGAAAACTGACACGATGTACAAAGTACAAAGTTTATTGCCACGTGGGCCTAAAAAAAACTATTCTCAGTTGTCACAGCTAACTGCTGCATCTAGAAATTCAAGTTAAGGCCTCATCATGCAAAGCCAAAGCAACATCGACAACACTGAGAAATGCTGCCAATTTCTCAAGGCCTGAGTTCATCTGGGAAGGACTGACACAAAGTAGAAAAGTGTTCTGTTCTCACAGTTTCACAGTGTTAATTATTTTTTAAAAACAATGATCATACCCTCTGGTCCAAAAGGGAAAAGGGCCATCCAGATTTTTACCAGTGCAAGTTCTATGATCTATTTTCAAAGTATTATGATCATTAGCATTGGCATGGATAACTTGCCATCCATGAAGTGACTATTAAGCCTTTAAAGTACATTATGATCTCCAAACAACAAATGTCACCATTCAGGCAAAGTCTTTTCAGGAAGGTCCCTGCTTATTTAAGAAAGACAATACCAGGTCACAGTCTGCATGTTACAACAGCATTGCTTCACGGTAAAAGGGTGCAGTTGCCTGCACTCCAGACCTGTCTCCTACTGAAAAAGTGTAGTACATTATGAAGCACAAAACTCAGAGACCCTGGACTGTTTGAAACTGAAGTCATATATTAAGCAAGAATGGGAAAATATTTCACTTTTAAAACTTCAACAGTTTGTATAAAGAAAAGGTGATGTAACACTTGGTAAACATGCCCCCGTCCCAGCTTTTTGGGAGATGAGTTGCATGGATCCACTTCAAAATGAGCGTGTGTTTACTAAAAACAAAGTTCACTCTGTTTGAAAATTAATTATCTTGTCTCAACCATATTGGGTTGAGGATCTGTTGAAATGGAGTTGCAAATCATTGCATCCTGATCAGGCTTTTATGTGAAAAAACTGCCATGTTATCCCCATCAGTGTCAGACTGTTGCCTGGCAGCAATGGTCAACAGACCTATGAAAGTTTTGCTGCTCCTCATTTATTTTTGTTTCTTTTTCTCTTTGGCACACCAACATGCTGTCTTACTTTTGCTCACTGTCACTCTGTGTCTTTCTCCCTGTTATCATTCATGTTTGCATACTGTCACTGTCTCTTTCATGCAGCTGATCCGTCACACATCTTTTCTGTTCCGGTCCAGCTTGAACTCAGAAGGTGTTATCAGCATAGATTACAGGAAGCACAGCACATAATCATATGTGATCAGCAGCATTGTCTCATAAAGTTTCAGTCCTTATCCACATGTATGGCAAATGCTCAGAAATATTAAAGGCACTAAAAATTTAAATCATCTGTGAGAGTTTTCATGTAGTGACAAACCTACCTAAAAGTTGTATGGTGGTTTTTCCCCTTTAAAAAGCAGGAAGCTGTTTGCAGTAAAGTGAGGCTCGAACCCACTTTAACCTACCTGCTCAGCACTGAGGACATAAAAAGTAGAAAGCCACAATAAGGCAGTAAGTGCCTGGTGCAAAAGATCTAACATGTTGCACATAAAGACATAGAGGCAGAGGACAAAACAGGAGTGAAGAAACCCGCTGGGATGATAATGTTGCTTTGTGCTGGATGTATAAATAAACAATGTTTGCTGCCAGATTCACCCGAACAACTTAATGAAGTCAAAACATGTCAAGGCTATGTGTCTGTCATCTTGTGTTTGAGTGCTTTTGCTCTCCTTAAGAGCTGCATCTCCCACTGTGTAGGGATCTCTACCTATGGCAGCTGTGCATGTCCTCATATTTGCACTTTTTCTGTTGTGTCCTGTCTTGTCCTTCAGTTGCTACCACAGCAGAAAGCTGGAGGACAAACTGCAGAAAAGAGGAGAGTAGAATCAGACTTATCTTTATCAATTGAAAACCTTGTAAATAAATAAAGGTCAAAGGGTCTCTGGCATGTGTTTTCAGAGGAGTTTGTAGAATTATTATCATGCTGTTCTACCTCCTGCAGAGAAGAATCGCCAAATCCTCTTAAAGGTGATGCAGAATCATTTCAGAGGCATGCTACCTTTTAAAACTGTCCTCTATTTTCTTGAGTTTTGCTTTTGCTTAGCCTCTGTATGACCTTTATAATGACTCAGTGCTCCTGAATGTGCTACCAGTGACTGGGTTCAAAATTAGACAGCACATCAAGGTTTTTTTTCAAATACATTTAACATCTGTCTAACCCTTTTCTTTATAGCTGTAATTTGATTTGGCAGTTAGCTTTTTTAGTTACATAAAGAATACCCATGATGAGGCCTGAGTGAGGAATGTTCAGGCACGCTTTAAAATGCATTTCTGCTTGTATAATGCATCATTCATATAAAGCATCACATAACAAAACTTATTCCTTTTTTTCAAATGTAGTGAATCCAGGAAAAGAAATGAAAATGTAAGTAAGGTTCACTGCTACAAGAACTACAGATCCTTAGAAACTGACCGTCAGCAGAACATATAAACATTAAAAATCCTACACTTATAGATTATGTGAAGTCGTCCTTGCTAAAAGGTTATTTCCTATTGAGCTCTCTTAATGGATGATGCAAAATAAACATAACATGTTTATGTTTAATCAAAAATAAATAAATCTAACATGTTCTGCCCTTGTTAAATAACCTTCCAAGCACTGTACTGTCCTGTTTATGTTAGAACAAAGACAGAAAACCCAAGTTTCATGTTTTGGCTCTCAATAAAAGCTAAAAAGTAAACCCTATAAAAAGACATTGTGGAATGAAAGCACCAGCATGTTGAATAAAATATTCAGCTTTAGCGATTTAAGCTCTCTAGTGATCAGAGACCCAACCAGCCCTCAGTATATTCACTATACAGCCTTAAAAATGTCAACCACCACACCACTAAAATCAACTGTCCTCCTATTAGGAAATATTTTAAAGGATTTCCTGAGCACTCCCAGTTAAATACATCTTGTATCTCAGTAAAAATTGCAATAAATCTGCTCCCCTGTTTTCCTTTTATGTCTTTATATATTTTAGAAATAGAAATGTCTTTATCCATAATCCCTCAACACAGTGGGAGCACAGAAAGTCCTATCACCTCTGTTTAATCTGATCTTTTCACGCTCTCCTTTGGTGTCCTTACCTGTGTCCTTTGGTATCTTTTTTTTTGTATTGACACTTTTTTTCTCATTTTCTCCTTGTCTTTGTCTCTTGATGTCTGCAGTGCTGGCTTCAGTGAACTTACAAAACTTAAACTTTCTTTTGTTGCCATTTATGTTAGAGTTTTAAGTTTTGTTTTTTTTTCAAATTTTAACATTACAATTTTGAGTTTTAGATGTAATATTAAATCAGTCTACCTATCAGTCAGTCTATATCTCTCCATCCATCTATCCATTTATCCATCCATCCATCAGTCTTAAATTATATGCCTATCTTTATCCTAACAGTAAGCAAAGCTCTAAACCTAATCCCACAAACCAACTAAATCTTTCACCCTTATTTCATTATAACACAAGCAAGCAACTCTCTAACCCCAATCTTATTCAACTAACCAAACAAAACTCTAACCTTGACCCAACTAAACAACCAAACAAACACTGACCTTAACTCTACTGACCAACTAAACCAAAAACCAACAAAGATAACGAACCCACTTACCATAAGACACAGAAAAATGACAGAAACCTGTCAATCCTTTGATTCCAACACGCAACAAAACTCTGACCAACTACATGTCTAAAACTTCTGGCAGACACCTTGACTTATGATAGCTGAAAAACCACAGTTGTAGCAAATTATTTACTGACTTTCCCCTTAGGTGTACTGGTAAGCTGTATCAGAGAGCCAAACACTGGAGCTGGCACTCCTGAATGGAATGCAGCCATTATCAACAAATATGTACAATGCCTAAGCTCACAAGGAGGAGCAGGCTAGTGGAAAGTCCTCCCTATGAATGATTTCCCTCCCTCCCTCCCTCAAGGTGTTTTTTCTTAATATGGTATTAAATGGGATTAGTGTTGGCAGGTATTGTGTTTCAACTGCATAAATTGGACTTGCTCATGCTAGTATTTAGCCATGAGTGTACAAAATGTAATTATTGTCTAATTTCAGTGGAGAATAGGTACATTCAAATTGAAAATATTGCCTCAGAATTCAAGGTGACAATAACTGAATTAATGTTTTTTAGAGTTGCACACTGACACACTGGCCTTGAATAGTTCCATAACATTATGACAGATGAAGAATTTGAGATAGTGTTCAGGAGGAGTAGAAAATTAAAAGTCACAGTTATATCAGCATGTTTACTTTGGATGGCAAAATGTAGAAAATGGAACACAAGAGACAAGAAAAATATATGAGTTTGGGACAAAACATGACCCCAAAGTGAACAAATGGCCCTTCAGAGACAGCACAGACCAAGATTTGTCCAGCTGCTGTTCTCTTCAGCGAATGAATGTAGGAGTGTTTTATGTTCACGGTAATTAGAAGATGTTCATGCCAAGCTGAAGTTATTTGTTGGCGCTTTTGTATTGGCTCTGTCATTGCACAGCTAAACAGTACATTCAGGTTCTGTCTCATTTTTAACGCTCTCTTCAGTTCTTGTGTCCCTCTCTTGCAGACAATCCTGACCACCTGAGATCAGGGGTCACACAAATAGTCTGTTGCAGTACCATCAGTACCACATTTTTGTTCTCCCTCTATTATGTTTCCGTTTCTTCTGCTTTCACCCTGCAACATAATCTGTCTACTTCATCTTTCCTCCCTTACAGCCTATTTGCTCTCCTACTTCTCTGAATTGTATTAATTCCTGTGTTCAGTTCTATCTGACCTTGTCCATCTATTGTCATTTCTCTTTGACAGAATGTGTAGCAGCGCTATCCAGGCCATGTATAGGACCATTAGTTTCTCTACAGCTGATAATTTCAGCAATCATTGCCTCCTACCAGCCGACTAACCATAATAGAGAGGGGCTGTCAGGAGTGATAAATTTTCCCCTTGTCATTCCTTTTCCATTTCACTCTTTTTTACGCTGGTGTTTGCAGTGTTTAATGTTCAGGTGCTGATTTTGTTTTACTAAAGTTCAGCTATTGATAGCACTGTCGTTCAGATAATAAAATTAGAACTGTGGAGAAACTATGAAAATTTCACTGGTTTGAACTTTGTGGGTGAGAGGACTCAAGAAGAAATGACCCTAAGCATAACTCTTGAGCCGTAGAGCTGCTCTGTGGTCAGCAGTGAAACACTGTGATGATACCACCAGCTCACAGATAGCTGGTAGTGTGCAATTGGCATTACTTTCTAAAATTGTCAGTCACAAGTCACAGCAGTAGCTGAGAGGGAGCAACTAGGCTTTGACAGTTTTGCTAGACTGGATAATCTCAGATTCTGCATCACAATCAGATGTGCTGCAAAAAAAGCAGATGAATATTACTGCCTGTACTTGTGTTTTTATGTACTGATGATTCAGTAGATTTTATCGACTTGGTAAACACTGAGCGATGCAGCCATGTTTGAAACTAACATTAGTTATAGTATCATATGATCATATCATGTTTTAAGAAAAAGTCATTAAAATTCTTTAAAAATCATAATCAAAACACAAGTTGCCTAGCCAAAGGAAGACAGCTTGTATTAACATTATATGACTAAAAATAAGACTCCATAACTTTTGAAATGAAGCAGCAGTCATTCTCCTACAGGTAAATAGTCAAAATTATAATTAACAGATTTCACTTTTGTTCACTTTGATACTTATGTAGTTTGATGACAGCAGCAAGCCTGTGTATCTGTGGACTGTTAAATTAAAAAATCAGCTTAAAAACTCAAAAATTTTCCAACTGAATTCTCTGTTGGTTTAACCAACCCCTTTCACATTACATGCATTTGACCTGCTGTTAATGTAAAACTGTTAATTGTTGCAGCTTCTAATGGATGTACAGCTGGTAGGGCTTTAATTGCACTTGGTCAGACACCAACAGAAATAATCAAACAAGCTGCCAAAAGAAATAAAAGCTTGGAGAAATGCCAGAGAATTAAAAAAAATAAAGTCATAATAACTCATTTCAGCAGTGTCATTAGAGCTGGCAGTGTTAAGGCAATTAGAAACTTTAGCTAACGTAAAATGAGCAGAAAGATGGATGAAGTCAGATTGCTATAAATCAATAGATGTCAACCCACCATCTTGTCACACACTGCTTCAAGCTGTCAGTCGCCAGCAGAGGACACCTGAACCATGTTCACTTTTCTGATTCAACGTTCCTGTGCTTCAGCTAAAGCTCCGGTCGTCAAGGTAACTACAGCCAATGTGAGTGGCCGTGGCATCGATGGAGGACAGATTTGTGACTGTTTATTAATAGGAGTAAATGACTCAGTTTTACACTGTTTGTTGTTTATCAGCAGAATGATGTTGCAACGGCTGCTGAGGCGGCTGTTGCTAATGAGCACCCAAGGTGATGAAAGACAACAGGTGGGAATTGAAGCTTTGTGAGAGATTTGTGTTCAGCATGCATGTGTTGGTGTGTAAAAGTGGTTACACACATGCAAAGCACTACAGGATGGCAGATGAGCACCCAGCATTTTTTGTCTTTAATGGCATAAACTGGCAAAAATACATTTAATGGTTGGAACAGCTGCCTAATATCAAAATCCATTAGGTGTGATCCTGGGTAGATGCTAATGACAAATTGTGTTACACTGTGTTTTACATAAGTAAAAGTAAGAGAACAAAAAAAGAAGTGCAATACATAGTAGTAGAAATTTAACTCTAATCTACATTTATAAGAACCATTGAAACAGTAAGTGGCTCTGAGCAAATATAAGGATATTTCTAACTCAACTATTAAGAATTTATAGCTGCTGTAAAAACTAAGACATGTCACATAGCATTCTGTTACCTGCACTATGTTGCCAGAGTATTGTAAAAAAGCATCCAAAGATTCACTGGAACATGTCAAAAAAATTCAATGCCATGTTTTGACATGTACCTCACAGTCACACTTTAAGTCACTGAAAAACATTTTTGGAAAATTCAGACCTGGTAAAGCCTTTCTGAAACTATGTAGTAGCTTTAGTTTTAGGCTTTTAATTGGCCAAAATAGTATTATGGTTAGAGGTTATATCACCACCTGTTAGTTCTGCATGTTTATAACAACACTTTAATCGGTTTTAGCATTTTATTTTGACAGATTTTTTGAAAATAATGCTTGTTTGAATTGGAATGTTTTTGGGAACACAGAGGAGTAAAAACCTGTTTTAGATGATAAGCATGTAAGTACAAACTAGGCCTTGGTTTTATTCCCATTACCTGTGTTGACAAAGGCAGAGCCGCCAGGAGCGAGGACAGAGCTGTGTAGGTGAACCATGACACAGATGAGGATGAAGGTGGGAGGGAGGAGGAGCAATGTGATTACTAAGGAGCAGTGGAGTGAACAGAGGAATGATTTAGGATCAGCAGGCCAGTGACAAATAGAGAGATGAAGTAGCTGCACTTTGGGGGGTTTTGGAGGTAGAAATCACAATCAGCATGGCCAGACAGAGGGAAGAGAGGTAAGGAGAGGACGCAGATCTGATTGCCAGGCTGTTGGCAGAGCTGAGAGAGGTAGGAAAAGAGACTGAGTCAGCGGGTGTGTGAGGCAGTGAATACGTGAGTGGAAGAAAAAGATGGAAAAAGAAAGTAAAGATTGTGATTAATGTTGGTGACAAAGCATAATTTTTTCTTACAAACACAATCATTTTACTGCTTTTAAAGGTTTTTTTGACCAAATTGCATGAAAATTTGGAAACTCTTTGAGGAATTTATATTTTTTACTTTCACAAGGTTGGAGAGACTTCTAGGGGAGACAAGATGGGAGACTTGCACTGCAGAACACTATCATCTCCATTAAGTGTTTCCATTCACTTGTCAGTCAACATAAAACGCTGCTCTGCCAGGTGTTTGGAAGAGGCTGAAAAATGTCTGTGTTTGTATGTGTGTATATCCATGCCTGTGTGTGTGTGTATGTTTGTGTATGTGTGTATACAGCCTAGTGTACCTCTCATCTTCTTTGTATGTGTAGAGGGCCCCTGTCAGACAACAGGAGTTTTGGACTGAAGTGAAATCTATTCTAGACCTCGGTCCACAAGACTGTTCTGTTCAGATTATTTGGAAATGTGAGCAGTTTACAGACCCACAATCAATTGTCCCAACGTGCTCATACAAATTACCTCAATAATTAAAAATTAAGCATTAAAAATCTTCAATATCATGCCATTACTTTACAATAGAAGAGATAAGTTCATTAAACCAGGAGCAGCTGGTGGTTTTGCCAAGTAACTTTAAACATATTGACTCTTGAAGCTTATGTCAGCTGGCATACTACTGTTGACAGATGTCAAAACTTGTTGTTAAAGGCTCACCAGTTTTCTCTAAAGAATAGAAAACTGACAGCCTCTCTCAACCATTCTCATCTGGACTCACTCACCCTCTTCTTTTGTTTTTTCTGAATGCAAAGCATCACTATAGGTAGCTCTTGGTAATTTCAGTTTTCATTTTATTTACATCAGCTTCACCATGGGATTAATTTTTATGGCATGATAATCAGAATAAAATCCAACTACCTGATTTGTATTTTTTTTTTTAACTTTTTAGTGTGTATGTTTGAGATTAAGGAGAACTTCTTCAAAGTTTCTTCTTGTGATACAACCCAGTTACAAACAAATTTACCATTTTTGAAATAGGCACTCCAAGAAGTTTTCATTGTTGTTTGCAACCTAAAGCAAAGCTAACAGAGTAGAGAATGTCCTCCCTTCATTCAAGAAATGAACAACATGGTTGGATGCTTCTGATCTTACAAAGTCTTACAAAGTAAAGCTTGAATTGCAGTAACTACAAGTAAAAACATGGATACAAACCACAAGAACAACAAAAAAAAAATCATCTGTGTTCAGAGGACTGTCGGCCTCCTGTTGACTCACACTCAATGAACATGCTCCCTGCTGGTTCTCAACTAGCACCCTGTAGGAAAAAAAATTCAAAGTACAACTCTTATCATTAAATAGCAAAATAGTAAAGAAGCCAGTGAGATCAAAACATTGAGACAGAAGTCATCAAAGGACCTTTTGAACAAGTCAGGATGAGGCCACTGAAGCATCAACAGAGGAGCAAATACTGCTCAAATCAAAATAAAGATGTGCTTTTCATCTTTACTGCTAAAATAGACTTTTGATAGATATGAGGGGTCAACATACATAACTGCACTTGTATTTGCGCCTCTTAGGGCTGCAAAAATAGTTTTTGTCTCTGCACTGATATTAAAGGGGGTCAATTTTTTAGTCTTCCAGTCATCATCTTTCCCAACTTCACAGTTCATCTCAACACACAAAAGCAATATGTTATTACAGTACAGCAAAGAGGCAACAGCACAAACCATCAGCAACCAAAGGACCTTTCCTCTGAAAAGTGACTCAAAAACATCTCACGTGAACCAAAGAGTGAACATTTTTGATCAAATGCCCCTTAAAGATTGTGAAAGTTCAAGGGAGCTTTAAGATTCCAAACCATCCTTCTTCCATCTTATTTTGTTGATCAAAATTAAAATACAAAAGGGAAAATGTGTAGACAGATCTGTGTGAAACAGTAAAAGGAAGCAGTAGAGAGCTAGGACTCCCTGCAGTCATGTACCTGCAGCAGAAACAGTCAATTCACGAAGACTCACAGACTACAGTGCTTGAAATCAAAACTGGTAATCATTTATGGTCCCAAAGCCATGAAAGTATCCATATAATCTTGCAGGTTGCAGGACTATTAAACTATTTAATAGCCTGAAATAACAATTTCAAAGAGCCCAGTCAAAAGCAACATGGACTAAAGGAGCTGAGGGGGTTCTCCAGGCCAGGTTTCAAAAGAACAAAAGAAATTTGAAAGAATTTGACAGATAATAGAAGATTTATTGGGAGTTCTCAATGCAAATGTCACATTTCTTATTTCACCTCTCCAAGCAATAGACAGGAATTTCTAAGAAACACTGAGAAGGACTCAACTGAAAGGATAAACTTGGTGATAATCTGTGGTCTTTTTTGTCAACAAAGGCAGATTATGAGCAAACACAACAAAAAACTCATTTAACATTTTTTTTTGAGAAATGCCTTTCTTTTCAAGGCCTGATACATCTTATTGTCCTATTTTTAATATTAAAAACACATTGATAAGCCACATCATTGCCCAGAGTGACATGCTGCACAATTACAATATACACCATCCTACAACTATAAATAATCTGTGGTGCTTTAAATGTCTTTTCATCCTCACTTAAAAAAAGTGCCCAACAAATTTTCAATTTCATTCTTGTTGAGAAGCATAAAAACTCTAAAACAGACGGAGAAGGGAAGCCAGATTGTTAGTTAATACAGTATTGACTTCCTTTAATGCAAACCACTGTTTGATATTCAGATCCTATGAGAGTCATTTCATCAGCACCGCAATGACAGTACTGGCCTTGATTTCTAAGCAGAAAGGTTGTCTTATCAGAATAAATGTATGTGGTTCCTATAATGTCTCATTATCATAATCGGCCTTCAGTATTCCCGTTTGATTTTTTTTTCTGCTCAACAGTTGTTCTAGCCTATTTGTCATGGTTTGGTGCATGACCATAGTATCTGATTACCTTGACTATGTGCCAAAGATTTTTTAACCTTCACCACTGCTGGAAGGAAGCAATTTAGTGCGAAACTGTTTAATGTGCATACATAAGTATCTCCACATAGCCACCAGCATTCTTGAGCTATTTACATGCAACATATACAAGAATAGCCTGCCCTCATTAGTGTTCATACACCATGTCTTCCTCTAATTATGTATATGTCTTACTGCATTTAGAGATATAAATATCTCTGTGCTAGCACCAGCAAACAAACGAGTAAATTAAACTCAAGCCAGACATGTAGGGGGAAAAAATGTAACTTTTGCTTTCTGATGTCCATCAGTTTATAATACATTGCATGATTTTGCATGCAAAGTAGCCCCATTAGGTAGTTCTTAAGTGGATACTAAATTTATATGGTGTCACATAAATCACTGCTGATGACTGTCTTGGCTACTAAGCATCTGTTAACACTCCTGCAGCTGACTTGAATCACTCCGTACCTGGTTAAAAATGTTGATATCAGTAAGATAAACCTACAGAACATGTGTAGGTGGCTTGTTCAGCAAGATGTTTATAGCTGGCAAGCATTTTAGCTCGGCTCCTCTTTATTTTCACTGTCTGAATCTCAGGTTCAGGAATGGCAAGTCAAAATGGTTACCCTTTTTAAAACAATCTCCTCTTTGTAAAGTAAATAAAGGAAAAAAAACACTTGTGGTTTTACCTGCACGCTGAAATTTTTCACAACCAAGTTTCTTACTAGTTCTTTTAAGCCCAATTTTCCTGTGTTATTGGTGTTTTCAATCCATTCAACAATTTTCTGTTTTGCTTATCCTTTTGAAGTTTTCAAATGGTTAGACTCTAATCAAGCAGGGGTTAAGGGACAAGGCACAAACACAAACATTGCACAAACACTACAGTAACAAGTCTCTACATAGAAATCAGCCAGTACTAACACTGATTTAATAGTGTACCAATGAGAGAATATTTAAGAATATATTAATACAGCTTTTACTACAGCTGATACGCAACTGTCCTTGATTTTGAGGTTAGGTAAAGGATCTTCCGAAAAAACTGACTTCAGAAGGCATTTCACAGCTTACTGATGAATCTTACTGAATTTCTGCCAGATCAGTTGACATTTAGAGTGAAGTTTTCATGGGGATCCCAAAACCTCAAAAAGATCATTACAAACTGTGACCTTATTTTAATATTGTCAAAATTATATTTAAAACTTTCATATTAAAATTGTACAAAATAGTATAATCAGTTTCTCACTTTTTTGTGAGTACAATTTAGGACATTGTCGTCCTATTTTGATAAACTGTGTTCAAGTTGTTGATGCACAAAAACAGAAGAGTGGCCCCACCCTTTTGATTCACTGACAATCACATTTTTTAAACCTATGACCATGAATATTTACCTCATGTTGATTGGTCAGTTATCAAGAATATATGATCATGCCAGTGTCTACCCCCTTGTGGAATTTTTTTTTTACATATTTTAGCATAAAGAGATGAAAACTACAATATTGTTACTGCTGTGTGACCTTCTGCCAATTCCACCCAGTCTTAACAAAAACCAAAACACTGCAGTCTTCATAAAGACACCATATATAGTGGCTCTTTATAGTTGGAGTAAGTGTTCATGAAATTGTGTGTGTGACCATGAACATAATGCATGTTTTGTCAGTGTCACAGAGTTCTGTGATTGTGACTTAAACCTTTATAAATTGTGTTTATGGTTCGTAGGTGTAGAAAGGAGGCAGAGAGGGTGCTTGTCTATGGTGTATGAACACACAGCTCTTTGTTATTGTTAAATGTTCAGGAAGATTGATCAGACAGAAATAGATTCTGGCTGTATGGCCTTTGCAAACATCCACAGACTGTGGGTGTAGCCAGAGCACCTCAAGCAATAGTCCGAATCATTTGACCTTTTCACGCTAGATAATTCCAATTTACAGACACAAAATGAGACACTTGGAATGAATTAATAGAGGGCAGTTTCTTGTGTTTGAAAATGTATGTGGAGGAGACTGGAAAAGAAGGGAAAGGAGGGCAGAGAGAAATAGATGGAAGCAGATCCTAATAGGGATGAGCAGGGTTCAGGGAAGTAAGGGTTAAAGATCATAGAGTTTGCAGTTACCCGTACGATTAATCAATGTTTAATTATAGTCAATTAAGAAATGAATACATTTAGAAAAACAATTATAACTTTGATTAAATTTGCATTTAAATTATGCTGTAAAAATCTCAGTCAAAAAAAGGGAGAGAAATACCAAGAAAGATGATTTAATTTGACACCACAGAGAGCTCAGCTATTATCTGTTGCGCAGTGCTGCCGCCTGCGGCACTACAGGGACAATCATGAGAATCATGTTGTGTCTGAGTTTAACTGTTGGCCAATTAGAGCTTGTGTCGGACTTCATTAAACTTTCAGGGACCTCACTGCCTAAAGTATGTTATCTGTACTTTAAAAAAGTACAGAAAACATATCATATGATCATAGTATGGAAAACTAGTGAAAAAGAACAGTAATGTATTTTAAAAACAATGGTAAACTAACAAGAATAGAGGTTTGATCAAAACATTTTTAAATAATTTTGAAATTTTTTTATACATTATTTAATGGGTGTAATATACTTTTATTGCAACAATTGATCATGGTGACAAATCAACAGAGATGTAACAATCAAATCGTCAGCCCACAAAGTTTCATAGCATCTTTCAGTTTCTTTGTTTTGGTTTTATGCAAATGTACCATCATCGTATTGTGGTTTCAGGACAGAGCAGGCAGCTGTTTGAAGTGAAAATGCTCTAAAAAACCACATAGCAATACCTGACAACAAGAAAACAAATAGAACATGCACAGTTAGTGTCCACTTGGTGAACACCGTGACCTGCAATTTGCAATTAAAAAGCCAGATATTTATATTAGTGGTAATGTTGAAGAAACAAAATGGAGAATAAATATAGAACCAAATTTTTCTGAGGTGACCACTAACAGGACTCTGAAGAAATGATAATATTGCTTTACTGGATGGGCAAATAGACAACTGCTATGTGAGTGCTGTGTTTGTCTTGCCCTCCTTTGGCCAGAAAATGTGCTTTTTGTATGTATGAATACAAATTAGATAAGTACATGTAAAATTGCTTAGAAGTATCGATAGTAGTGATTAAATACTAAT
>JAPZDV010000105.1:0-15940 GCA_029814665.1 Acanthurus lineatus
TTCACTTAATTGGTGCTGTGTGGATGTGGCTTCATCAGATTTAACTGACAGTAAATAACGCTGTGTTTGTCCAGTAAAGCCCCATTTAGAAAACAGATTTGCTGGAGCATTTATAGTAACATTCAGTACTGTTTAATAACTCTGATGACAACAGGAAAACCTTCACTTTTAATGATGACTATTAATCATTTTCCTGTTTTTAAACACCAGGGTCTGAAGCAGACTGCTATGTTACTATGTGTATCCCCTCCATTTCTGCAAGATACTACAGGACAAAAACTGTGTCAAACAGCAGAAACCCCGACTGGAATGAAACCTTTACCTTCATTATCAACTACAATCTCAAGGTAAGACCACTGAGTAATGAAGTTATCAGCCACAGTGCTGCTTTTTTAAGATTTTTTTCCTTTCCTTTTTTTTTAACTCAAGTCAAGTCAGTGTTATTTCTGTTGCCCAAATTCACTGACTACAAATTTGCCAGAGGGGAATTTCTAATGTGTAAATGATGAAATATTCTTAGACCATCAATTTATTTGACAGATAACTGTTACTGTAAATAAATGAATCATTAGAAAATAGCAAAATTAGGAAGATGCCTTAAACTACTTAACTGTTTTTTTTCAAGAATACAAATAAGCAATAGCTCTTGGTAGAGCCTTTTCCTCTATAGAGACTGTTTTATACTTTCAGAAAACTCTTGAGTTAAACCTGTATGACGATGACCCCCTGAGATATGACAGCCTGATTGCCGCCTTAAAATTTGATATCAAAAGCCTGACTGTGGGGAAAAAGGAAACCAAGAAATTCTTCATTCAACCTGAGGTAAAATGATCATTCAAATCTTCACAGGACCTGGAGATACTAAAACAATCAGCCACGAATCCATCAGTCAACTGACAGAAGTTTATATTAATACATAGTGTACATCTTATATAATATAATGTAATTTATATAACATATGCAAGAATTTCAAGTCAAACATATAACATGTTTGACTTGAAATTCTTGTAGTAGCTGGTATGCGTCACTTTTATGTTTCCATGCTCTCATTTTTACATTTTTAATGCTTTTTTATTCCTAAAAAAGGGGAATCTCTGGATTGAATTTGAACTTCTGGAGAGGTAACTGTCTCTCATCGATTTCTGACTTTTTTATGTTATCTTTCAATTTCAAGTTTTTTCCCTCAATATTTTTAATATGTATATCTGAGTCTTTCCTTTTCTTTTTGGGAAAGAAAAGAGAAGAAAAATGTACTACAACTAACAGATTCCCACTTAAAGGTGAGGCCTTTACTTTTATATCCTACTAATAACTTTTAATCAAGTAATCTATTATTGAATCCATTTACTGAAACCAAGGAGCACATAGGGGACATATGTTTATATTTATCAACCAAGACAAAAAAAGTACTTTATTTTTACTTTTAGCAAAGTTGTGGAATGCTTGTTGATGGAGATGACCACATTAATTACTCTTATTTGGCTAAATCCTGTCCCCCATGTAAGCATAAACACAATCGGACATTTACTTACAAATATAAAATAAATCAGGATGTTGCTGCAGTCGTTGTCTGGGGACTTAACTCTGGTACTGAACAGAAATCAAATGTTTTCTGTGGTATAATTTACAGCTGATATTATATCTGCTATAAAATCAACTCATCAAAACATTTATTAGATTTCCTTTGGGTAGTGTTCCTCAGTAGGGGTAATACTGCCCCCAAGAGGCTGTTCAGGGCATTGAGGGTACTTGAAACTGTTTTTTTAAAGTAGGACATGAGGTGGTGTTGGGGGCATTTCAGCATATTTTCACCAAAGATTCATATTGAGAGATGATTGGAAACTTGCAGCTATTGCTAAAGAGCAGGGGCTGTAACAGTAAAATACTGTAAATCAAGATTATCTTTAACTTTGTTAATTGTGTCTTTCATCTCCTCTTTGACAAATGAAATACAATTAAAATTGAGTGTGGGAAGGTGGAAAGAGAGACTGCAACCATAACTGCACACACAAAAAAGCAACTATACTCAATAGATTTAAATGATTTTCTTTTTTATGGCCAGTGGCAAAGAGGGTCAAGGTTATCACCACCAAAAAAATGAAAAGGAAAATACGGAAAGAAACTCCTGTGGAGCACTGTGTTTTTCTACAATATTACTGAATGGGCTTCGACACAAAGTCATTATTTCATTTTTAATGGTTGAGGTTGTTGTCAGTATTGTTTTGTCACCACGTCTCTTGCTGAAACCAAAGAGACTAAATGAGATGGTTTATAATTTTAAAGCCAATTCTCTTCAGTGTTTCAGTCTTTGGTCTGTTGTGCAGTTTGTGCTTCTTTCACAGGCATCATCAATAAAATTCCACACATATGCAGACATTTTTGAAAACATAGCTTTTGTCTCTGCATTTTGGCCTCCTGTTCCAACGCAAACAGAGTCTTATGTCACGGAAAAACAGATTTTGGAAAATGCCTTCTAAGATGGAAATTTTTGTAAACTCAGTTTTATCTTTATCCATGTGGACAGCAGAAATGGAGGTTATAGGAAATGCTGACAAAACTACTTCAACATGACAATCAATATGCATGCACGCCCAATGTTCATCTATTGTGTTAAACTTGATAGACTGCTAACTGGAGAAGAAAGTTGTGCACATTACACAAGTTTAGCTGCAACTGTTGTGTTTGACTCATTCAACAGAAAGAAGCAATTTCCTACTGGACCTTGAACGTCACTGTACTGAATGCAAAAACAAATACCTCCAATGATTACTGTAAGTCTTGCTATCAATTCTCATTCACATTTTTTTAGTTTAATTTAGTCACTGTTTAAAATTATTTCACCTCATTTATTTTAAAAACCTTTTCACAAAAAAGTGACACACAGTTGGTAGTGCTCATCATTGCATTGCTGACACTGAAGTGTCTGTTATTCTTGTCCTTTCCTGTCTTTGTGTTACAGGGTCTAAATCTGACTACTACGTCATTCTCCATCTCCCCACGGCAACAGCAAGGACCTGCCGCACCAAAGTAATGTCCAACACCAACAACCCAGTCTGGAATGAAAATTTTACCTTCAGGATGCCCACCCATGTGAAGGTTAGCTAAATCAATATCAGTATGACTTTAAACACAAGCATCTGACCTGCTGTACAGCTCTTGTTCAGTTCAACCTAAAAAAAATATACATTTTTCCCAATTTTTATCAGGGCTCTGACAAATACAATATCATCTAGGTCTTTTTTTTCTACTTCAATTTGCAAAATCGGCAGTGAGCTTCTCTGCTGTTTCCCCAGAACATTTTAGAAATCAAGATGTATGATGAAGACCCAATGGGGCGTGATGATCTCATCGCAATGCTGCTGTTTGACATCACCAACCTCACAATGGGGAAGAAGGAAACCAAGATCTTCAGCATAAACTCTGAGGTGAAATCATCAAGAAAACATCAAAACATTTTTAATTTTTTTGCTTAGAACGGATCTGTGACCAGATGTACTTGGTCAAGGAGAAAAAGAAAACTTAACTTTATGTGTATGTCGAGTTCTTGCTTGTTTTAGTCGAGCGTGCTTACAATATGACCACTAAGAAAATGCTTATGACTGAAAGTTATTCCCTTTCACTTTTATATAGACAGATGATGAACTTCTAATAGAGTTTGAGCTGCTTAAAAGGTAACTGAGTTCTGTCTTCTTAAATTTGTCTAACGCTTCACTTGATCTGACTTAAAATAACTTTTGTGTTTCTTTTTGTAGTGCTGAGCCCCCATCTCATTATTACACCAACGGCATTCTTGTGGTAAGACTTTAACAAGGAGTCTGTTTGAATGCCTAAATAAAAACACATCAGGAGTCAATGTGACATCAGAACTCCATCAGCCATGTTAAATATCATGGATGTTTAATACAAAAACTCATGGGGATATTCAATTATTAAACAAACAGTAGTTTAATACAGTTTCTACTCTTCCTGGGGTCTCCATTATTTCATTGACAAAATGTTATTAGCTCGATAACAAGAATACACATTTATTGTATTCATGCTAACAGTCTAACTCAACACAATGCAATAAAACATACAGAAATCAAAACAAACTCTAAGACTGTTAAATACATACAGTAGATTTACATAATGATTTATGTCTTCAATAGTGGAGAAAAGAAGGTACCTGGAAACTAATCCACTAAATCACAAGAAAGATTTGATAGAAAGCTTAAAATCTGTTTCATAGCTTCACAAGTATACAACTTATTAAGTGTTCCACCCTATTCCTTGTGTGAATAAATACAATCTTTACTTTTTTTGAAAACAGGCTGTATTACTTGCATAAATGAAAAAACTTGGTGATATTGCTTGATAATGCACTGTTCTCTGTATTAAATTAGTTCTACAGGGAGATGAAAGAAAATGACTCTCTCTCTTGTCATACTTGAGCATATAAAAAGCCATGTAATTCCCAAGTATGATTTAAATTGTGGGTACTTACTAAATTAAAAATATTAGCAGATAAAGCAGTACTCAGAAGAACACTGGTTTGGGGTATAACACAAGTTACACATTACACAATGCTATTATTGGATCTTGAAACTATTTTAAAAATGGACAAAGATTATAAACTTCTGTACTGGCTTAAGACAACCACACGAGAATTTAAATGTACCCACATATTTTTCATTAAGACTTGAAGCTGAAAACTGTAACTGTCTGAATGTAACTTGTCAAAGGTAGCTAAAGTAATATTTGATCAACAACCAAACTGGCAGAGCCCTACCTGTGACACTGACTTCTGCCACTATGTTACTGTTAATGTAGTAAGTATGCAAACAACTACCTGGCCAACCACCAACAGCCCCATAAACCAGCTATTGTCCTTAATGATTTGGTTAAGTGTTGAAATGACTCAGGGAATCAACAGGAAACCATTTCAATGTAAAGCTAAACATAATCGACATGGAAATGAAGCAGTTCTACAGTTGTGTGAGACCATCAAGTAGCCTAACAACACAGAGCAAGCAGGTGACACAGCTTTTGCAAACAATGAGTGTGGAATATAAATATGTCTTACATTGATTATCCTGACCACAGTTACTGATTTCTCCATGTGTCTTCCAGGCTGCCCCATTCTCTGCACTTGATATTGGCATTGACAAGCTTCAAAGCAATGAACGTATGTAGGCCACAATACTGTTCAATTCAACAAATCAGATTGAAATTACTTTAAGCTTTTTATTAATAATTGAAAAAAAGGTTTCAGGCCAGCTTCACAGATATCAATAAATGTACTGTAATGGAATTTATAAGAATGTTGGGAAAATTATAAATGTAGTGATAGGAATTACATGTTGCTTTAATCAATATTTTTATATTAACAATGGGTAAAAAACATATGAATAAAGTAAAAGGTGTCACTTGTAGGAATGACCCCTCAGTAAATTTTCACTTAACTTTACAAGCCCATAAATTAACAGTTCAAATTAAACTTTGCTTTCAGCAGCAGGAGAAAGTTGTTTTCAGCACAGTAGCTATGAAAGCAAAGAGGAACAAATTGAGAGAAAACATTCTAGTGATCAATTCTGTTTTTATTACCTAAGAACACTAGAAAAAATTGCCTGGATAATCTCTCTAATTTCTCTTTAGTTTTTTTTCATCTGTTAAACAGGTAAAAGAAGTATTGCTGCTTGAATTTTTCCTTTTATTTAGTTATTAACTTATTTAATTTTAATTTTAATGAGGAATGTTTGCCTAATGTCTGTGGTTATTAATAAATTGTGCCAAAAAACACTTAGTTGCCAAAACTAGCTTTTTTACCTGTTTCTGTAGATGAAAAAAAAGAATTCAGTTATACTTTGTTTATACATGGCCTTGTGTACATATACGTGTAAACCAGATTTTCCTGTTGAAACTTCTGTGTGTCTCTTTTTTCCTTACTGGAATGAGTACATTATAAATATTTAACTTTTGCAGTGGATTTTGAACAGGCCACTCACACTGTGTGCCACAGAAATTCAGCGTAAAACAAATAAGCTAGCAGAATAAATTATATTAAATTGAAATTGGTAGTATGCCATAAATGTTACTGAGGTATTTTAACAAACTATTTTACACAACCTGCTACATAGTTGTCAGGCAAATCTCCTCACCTATTTGTCATCATTCTTTATCCTTTTTTGTCTAAATAACACTTTGTGCTCTATTCAAGCTCCTTTCTATGTGTAAGGGAGGCATTTTTTCCGTGCACTGTCATACTCCAAATATTAAACAAATTTATGGGCTCAAATCAAAACTGTGTAGAAAGAAGAGGCATTATACATGGCTTAGTTTTTTTTCACCTGTTCTATAATCACTAGTTCAAGAAAGTGAAAAATTCAACTCATACTTTGACTCCTGAATGATTTTTGTTACTTTTCTCTCAGGGTGACAAGATTTGTCAATAGCTGTAAACATGGTGGAACATTCACCAAGTAAAGAGCCAGACATTTTCCTCGTGAATTGGTCAAGACAAAACAGGAGTTTAAGATTTGCTTTTTTCCTGTAAACACTGTAGTTTATTTGTGACTGTATAGCCTTTGCTGAATTGGCCAGTTCTTTAAATTTTTTCGAGTGGAAGAAAACAGTTTGACCCATAAACATTAAACATTAAACAAATACCAATAATCAAGGATCCTTTATGTAGTCTCCATGGATACCAATAAATAATTTAAGTTTGGTGATTACTTTTACTAATGACCTCTTTGGCAACAAAAAAATAGTAATGATCAGTTTCAACTTAAAAACATGTGGCATCATTCTCTTGCAAATTTGCTAATTCTTTTATGATATTGTGTCCAGGTGTTAAAGACAAGGTGATGAAACTGAGGGGAGCCTACCAGGAGGATCAAATACTTGGTGTAAATGACACAAAAAAAGTGCGTTTTTACATCAACAGAGACTTGGAGACAGAGCTTGGACTGGCAGTAAGTTTTAACTGTCTGTAAGTATTATCTGTTTAACAGACACATTTCAGTTCCTGGTCTTTTCTTTTGCAAACAAGTAAGAAAAGGAACTTTTGATCTCATGTTATTCTTTTTTGAGGTCTTCAGAGCATTTTACTAAAAAATACCAAGAGTAAAGGCCAGAACCTAAAATACTCGGAAAAAGGCTTAAAATTTCAACTGATGTAAAACATGGAATATTGTTCTCCTCTTTGTCTTACAGCTGCCTAACAGTACATTTTCTCTTGCTGGTCCAATGGAAACCTCTACAAATGTAAAGCCACTACCACCGAAATATAGTGGCAAACTGTCCCTTGTTGTTGATCAGGTACGAATTGAGTTTGTGTGACGTTAGATTATCTTGTCTATTTGTTTTAACCAGCTGAATTTCAAAGAAATGGCCCACCATAACTGAATTTTATGACCCCTCTTATCGCCTCAGATAAGTCATGTGTAGTGTGTCCTTGACTTACTTCCCATCATTTTAAAGGGTTGATGAGGCTTTCTAGCCCCTTCCCTTGTTCTGTTGGTGTGTGAGCATGATTTTATTATTATTATTATTATTGTTGTTGTTGCATTGTTTATTTGTATAACTGCATAAAGAAGATCACTGCACCACAGATCTGATTCTGGGACACCGGGAACAAATGAGCAGCAGAGAGATTGTACAAATATAGTGGGATATTCAAACATCACAGCAAATATCACATTACTTGAAACGTGCTTATATCACACTAAGATTGAACACATGGTGGTTTTAACATAAAAAGTGCTGTAAACTAGAAAGACGTTGCATAGGGGCAGCTAAAGACAGAAAAATGTCACTTACCCTCTCTCCCTTCAGACTTCATGAGACATGAATATAGGATCTTACTTGTGAAAATATGTGTCTCCAGGTGAGGACAACAAATGGTTGGGCTGTAGTGTATATTTGTTTATAGTTATTAAGCATTCTTTCATCACAGGACACTGTGGATTTATACATGGAAACACACGACAGGTAAGGTGTTTCTTACTTCTAACATACCATATTTTTCCAATTATATTTATGTAAGCAGCCAAATATATGCCTAAAACTGGATTTATGTTACATTGCATTTTCTTTTGTGTTGAAAAATCCACAGTGAGAAGGATGATCTTACTGTTCGTCTGGACTTTGACATCCCACCGCAGGAGAAGGAGTTTCTGAAGAAGAGAAAGGTTGTGACAACACAGGCCTTCCAAAAGCTTTTAGGCCTTGCCTCTCAACCAGAACCTGACAAGGTATAATTCAACTCTATCATATTGTTTCTTAACATGCAGAGTGGAACTTTTTCTCCCCCCTCTGGCAGAGAAACTAATTACACAAGAACTCTTGATAACACTAACCATTGCTGGTTAATTCAAAACCCACTGGTGCCTGTGCACCAGTTTACACAATGAAATAAAAATTGTTTTGTCTTGTGCTGATAGCCTTAATCAGCGTTGTGTGAGCTATTTGGCAGGGCATTAAAGTAACAGATGTTCATTGACACATAAGTCCTACACTGTATGTTTAAAAAGATTGGCAATAAAAATTAAAAATAATTTGCCCTAAAATCTTATTAAATGATTTATTTCAGCTCCACACTGTTGTCCAAATATGGTCAATTCCTGCTTCTAAAAACAAAGATGATTTGCAAAATAAAGCCAAACTTGAGAGTTAAAAACAGATGTCTACAAACCAATGGTTAACAACACTCTGTACACTTTTTAATATCCTGTCCCTGCTCAGGTGCCAACAGTAGCTGTGGTGGCTTCAGGGGGAGGGACTAGAGCTATGACAGGTCTGTTAGGTAGTCTGAGGGGCCTGAAAGAATTAGGGGTCCTCGATGCTGTCAGTTACATCACTGCTGTTTCTGGATCCACATGGTGAGTAAACCACTTCAGTCACTCAATGTCAACAGTATCAACAGTATCCTATAAACACTCTTATTTTCTCTGCTCCAACCCAAATTTAAGGCTCTTCCTTAGAGAGGACAGAGTAACAGACAAGGCAACAGTCAGGGCAGTGGGGCTGCGAATAAATGCCAAGACTTGTCCTGCTAGAAAACACAATACACCTGTGTTTAATGTTGGAGACTAACCACAAGTTAGAAAGGAAGAAAAACTCCAAGTCAGTTCAGAGACTTAAAACAAAGACCTAGTTTCTTCTTTTATTTTGTAAGCTGGTACAGCTGCTTTTTTACTACAAGTTGATCTGAATGCCTTATAAAAAACAAATAAACAAAAAGGTGACGAAAATGCACATAATAGCAATTTTAATGTTAAAGACTGTGTTCACAATCCCTATGGTTCCACAACCTTTAATTAGACAGCTGAAGATTTTTTTTCTCCTCTGTGGACATTGCATGTCTATCACATAAAGAGTTTCCTGAAAACTACCAATAATGTTTTATATTTGGTATTGGCAATTCTGCACTGCCTTTTTTTCAACATTAACACAATATACTTTATTAAAGTTGAAAAATTGCTGTTTTAAAAAATGTTATTTATATGTGTATACATAAAAAGAAAATACATATAGCTGTTTGTGATGTATTTCATTTTATTTCGTTGATCAATTATTTTTTGACCCTAACCCTAACTAACCCTAACCCTAATTTTCATATATTTTCAACATATGAACTATACTATTCAAATACCTTTGCAGGGAGAACCGAACCAGTAATTTGGGTTAACTGATGCATGTAAATTAGATGGTCCAACTGTCTGTGTACTGCATCTTTTAAATTATAATACAGCTAACGTCATTTTTGACCTGTGGACAGAGTAAACAACTGCAGTTCTTCCATTACACATGATGTGACCAGCTTTTTCAGTAAAAAGTCAAGAGCTGCATATTCCATCTTCCAAAAAATGGGTAATTTCCAATTTTGGACTAGTGATGTACTGCCAAGTTTTTGAGGAATTTTAAAATTGTCCTGCTTTAGTCTCTGTTACTCTGTTACTTGAACTCACAAAGTAGAGCAGGTCATCCAACAATACGACTCCTCTTGTCACACATCAAAATTGAGTTATGGTTAATTAAATGTTGGCAGACCAAATTTGTATTTCTTGTGTACTGGCTACATCATTTAATTCACCTAGTTATATAAACTGTTTGTAGATATTTGTATCCCCTTGAAAACTTTTTTTTCCATGTGAACAGGGCTCTGTCTACTCTGTATCAGGACGACAACTGGTCACAGCAGGACTTAGACAGTGTCATCTCAGCAGCAAGGGAACAGATGACCAAAAGCGCCCTGACTATGTTTGCCCCTGAGAAACTGCAGTATTACAGCGAAGAAATGGGAAAGAAAGGAAAGGACGGTTACATTGTGACACTGATTGATATGGCAGGCCTGATGCTTGAGCATATTGTCTTTGGGAGGGTGAGCAGCTGAACATTTCTGTTTTTCCCTTAGCGATATTTCACTTTAAAAGCCTGAAAAGTTTAGGTACAAGTACTCTATAGACATATTTATTTTATATGTTTCTCATTGCAGAAAGTTGACAACACCCTGTCTGAGCAGCAGAGTGCAGTGAATGAAGGCCAAAACCCCTTACCTATATACACCGCTATCAATATGAAGGACAGGTTAGAGGGCTGTCAGGCTGAAGCAGGTATCATTATAAAATGCTAAAATGATTTTAAAAATACTTTTTTGTGTTTTTGTTATTGTGATATCTAAAGAATAGCTTTTAACACTAAACATATTTTGTCAGGGGCATTTAAGCCCAGGGACATATACAACATAGTGGAGATACAGATAGCTGGACTATACTAACACAACTGCAAGTCTGAAACATATGCATGCCAAGTTGTTCATATGTGTTTATTATTAATTTTGCAGCTGTTATAAATATTTTCTTGATCAGAATGATCAACATATAGGAATGTACAGCGGGACTAAGCTAAACTTAAAATCCAGGGCAATTATCTTACATGTCTAAATAAAACTGAAAGAAATAACTATGAATGAATGTTAAAAAATTTTTTCTCCTAATAGTACAATAATCTTGTTGACAGAGTGGTGTGAGTTTACCCCCTATGAGGTAGGCCTCGAGAAATATGGGGCATTTGTCCCAACCGAGGACTTTGGGAGTCAATATTTCCTTGGTCATATCATCAAGAAACTCCCAGAACTCCGCATTCCTTATCTGATGGGTAAGACCTCTGTTTCTGTTGCAGTATCACTACAAAGTGCCAGGATACCAGGATACCAATTTAAAATGATCCAGTGATTTTATTTTTACTTTTAAATCTTATCAGGAATATGGAGCAGTGTGTTTTCGATCAGCCTGACCCAGCTGTGGACACTCAGCACCGGATCCCAGCCTTCTTGGTCCCCCTGGCTTGGGCCAGATGTCAGCACCATAGGTACAGCTACTTTATTTTAAAACACATCAAAATGCATAATAAGACTTTTAAATGAGACACTTTAAGCAATTAACTGGTGTTTCTATTTAATTTCTTTGAAACAAAACTTTTTGAAAAACTAAAACCAACAGTATGTTTTCCTTTTTTCACACGCTATGTGTAACCTGCCCTGTCAGTAGCACTCAGGGTCAGTCCTTTTGGGGTTTATTGAGGACATAAATCTTTAAAAAATGCATAGTTATAGGATATTCACCAGTTTCCTAAAATAGCTTGCTGAACATGGTTGTATCATAGATTTTAGTGAGTGTGTTGTACTTACAATACAGTGACATGAATTTTGGGTGGGATCAGTATACTGCTGGTTTTGGTTATTTCATATGATAAGTGATAAAAAGAAAAACATAGAATCATCCCAAACTGCTCATTTGCAAGGTCTCTTAAGTGACTGCAGTCTTTCAATATGTGCTCAACAAAGCATATAACAGCATTTCAAAACCTTTTAAAAATATAATTACTACCATTGTACAACGGAGTACTTACACATCCATATTTACTTGATAACATAAATATGAAATGTATGTATTTTTGAGCTCTTGTGTTCTTTTGACAGAGTTTGACACTGAACCATCAACTCTTGACACTTATGTCCTAAGCCCAATCACTAGCATGACTAGCTTGGTGACAGATTTCTTCAAGAATCGTCCAGTCATCGCTGAAATGTATAATTTCATGCGTGGTCTCTTCATGCACTGGAATTACAACAAATACAGCAAATTTGTTGCCTGGAAAGGTAAGAAATATCAATCCTATTATACACTGTCACCCACAATTAAAAAGCTTTTGAATTAACATCAAGCTGCAATGCATTAAGGGTTGGTGAAGTTAAAGTAGTATCAGGGTTAGGGTATTTTTTGCAGTCAAAAACACCCAGTTCGAGGGTCCCTGAGCAGTGATTTGACTTTATTTGCAGCCTGTCTAACACACTGTCATGACCATGTTTCAAGAGGTGTCATTCTGAGTTTTGAGCTTCTAGTAAAATGTTTTAATATTTGATTGTCTGAGGTTCATCCTGTTGTTTTACGTCCACTTTTTTTTTCTTTTTGTTCCCATTCATGTACTTGCAGTTGAAGGTAGAGGATCTGTTTAGTAGATATGAACCAGGTGTTTCTATTCTCTTGTGCATCTGTGCTATTGTTAGGCCACTCCATATTATTGTCCATTGTAAATACACTAAGAATTCAGATCTTCTAACCGGCTAATAAGGGCAAATAAGGGCAAATAATTCACTGGATCTCAAGCTATGGAAATCTTTTACTCTGTTACAAACTTCTGTTCATAAGGAGAGCTGGCCACTTCCTCTGAATCAGGAGGCAAGTTTTGGCTGATAAAATGGAGAGGAATGGTAGTGATGAACAGACACTATAGGGTGCAATAATATATTCCTTATTTACCCCTTTTTTATAAAAAAGGGGTAAAAAAGAGGATAAGACTTTCAAGGTCAGTAGTATAAGGAAGTATAAGTAGTATAAGGAAAACACAAGCACAAAAGCTCTTTTACAACCAGGCAGTGAATTTCCAGATTAGATTAAGCTATAGGGCTATGTTACAGCCCGGCTCTTAGACTGTAGCAAATAAAATGGGAGAACAGACACGGTCGAGTGCCAAAACAAACATTCTTATTTATATTATAGAAATAAAGTTTAGAAATAAATGCATGTCAGGGTCAGTAATTAGTCGTGTATGTGTGGATGTGTGAGTGTCTGGGTGCGCAAAGCAAAACAAGATAGCCACGCCGTGAGGCCCACACATAGCATGAGCGAGCAGATGGAGTGAGAGAGAATCAAGGGGAAGGAGAGGGTATTTAACTACACGGGCCCAGGTGCAGCCAATCACTTCAATGATGACCCCGTCTCAACTGAAGCCTGAAAAAGAGTACAAGAAAGCCAGCAAGCACACCTAGTGGCATGGAGGGGTCGTCACAGGCTATTCTGTAATAAAGTACAGATCAGCATTTTGTGAGCACTCACAGCAGAATACACAGTTAAAGTAATTAAGTTTGCTTTGACCAAATATGCTAAATTTACAAAGCAACTGGTGATGAGACCAACAATTTTGGACATACTAAAATAAACACTGATCTACAAATACTGAATTTCAAGAGCTCAACTGGTTGGTGAGCCCCCTGTGTGTAATAGTTGCTTTATAATATACAAGTTTAGCACAGAATAAACAATGCCTGTGGCAGGTTATTTAATATTTTGTTTTATGTTTTCTACCACAAATTCTTGTAATAGCTATAAGATTTATACTATCCTTTCTGTTTTCTGTCCAGACACACATCCAGATGCCTTCCCAAACCAGCTGACACCCAGTGACCCCACCCTGTTATTAGTTGATTCTGGTCATTCTGTCAATATTTCCTGTCCGCCTGTCCTACGGCCAGAGAGAGATGTGGACGTCATCATATGTGTCAGTTACTCATGGGACCCACAGCACATCCTAAGGGTAAAAAGACTGAGGAAGAACTCTTTTAGCAGGAAAAATAGGGTTTTCTGAATGTAATCCATGAATTAACATTACTGTCTATGATCATGTTTAACCTGTTAGGTCCTGGAGAAGACAGCTGTCTACTGTAACGATCATGATATCCCCTTTCCCAATGCCGATTATGCCCAACTGGAGCAGGAGCCACAGAAAGAGGTCTACATCTTCGAAGATAAGGAGAATCCCAAGGCTCCAGTAGTAATTCATTTTCCACTAGTCAATGAATCGTACAGAGACTTCAAACATCCTGGTATGCTTATTTTAAGTGTCTAAATTTAACCGCAGCAATGCTGTTTTTAGTGATTTAGCAGTATAGTAGCAATAGGAAGATTTCTGATAAAGATTTACTCTTAAAGCTAATCTTGTTATCTTTATATGGAAGGCAGAACAAGGTTACCTTACTTTTCCTTTATGCTTTACTTATGTTTTTCTTGTTATTTTTGTTGTTTTCATTTTGTTATTTGAGGATTTTATGCCCTTATGTTTCTCTACAGTAGAGCAATTACAGTAAATAATAGGCGAGAAATGACATGTAACAAAGGTCAGCAAGCGGATGCCAGCTATGGTCATTGTGTGTCATGGTATAGGAATTTATCCCAAGGCTCATACTATGCACTCGAAAAAAAAAGCTATACACTACTGCTAGCCAAATTTTACAGATCACCTTGAGAACTTTTGAACTTTAAGTTATTAATAGTCAACTACTGAGAATTAGGTTGTAATTTGATTTGAAAGTCATGAATTTAGCTTAGGTCAGCTTTTGTTGTCAGTGTCAATATTTTGGCTAAAGCAATAAAACGGGCCCTATTTTCATATTAAGCCGGTCTAAGCACAGATCCAAGCACATTTGCAATCAGGTACAGCTCAGGGGGCTTTTTTACACCCTTGGGGTGGGTGTCTGTTTTGGTGGCTCCCCATGCACCCCGCTGTGCAGTGATAAGTAAAGCACAACTAGGGTTGTGTGAGTAAAGATGAGTTCCTCCAGTGAAATTATGGTGTCTTTTTTGATGTGAAATCATGTTTGCTCTTTCACCAGCTCAAACCACATCTAAATGCACTTCAGCAGACTGAGGGGCAATTTTAAGGTTTTAGTGGGCAAGAGCAAACATGAGCAGACCCATCCAAACTCCCAGAGAAAGGCTTGTTGGATATCCTACGTAGTTCATCCCATTTAAAATATTAAATCAAGATTCATGGAATGTAACCCTCTGATTCCTTTAATCATTTAAAAAATCAGCTGACTCTTATCCATTGAATTGAATATGAAACAGGCATTTAGCACGCATCATGACATGGTAGTAGTTAATTAAAAATAACTTGCAATTAAATTGCACATAAAGGAGTAACAGTTCAAAAGCCTTTTCACATACTCATCTTGTTTGGTAATGTACCCAGACATGTAAGGCCATGGAGTGTGATACAATATTGTTTATGCACAAAAGATTGAGACATTTAATTATTGATTAAAAATTATGCACACTTAAAGCTCCCCATGCGATTTCATGTATTGACACCACAATGTGATTTTTCAAACATGTTGCTCTTTGTCAACTTTTCTGTGAGATTTTGGAGAGGTCTGTTCATGTGTGCTCCTACCTACTAAAGCCCCCATACGGGCCTCAATTAAGGGCTATATGGGTGGGCTTCTGAACCATAGAACCCAGGTAAACACATAGCATCAGGTGCAAAGTTTGAGGTATTTTATGTAAATAGAGAAGGTTAGATAGGTTAATGGAGCTAGCAGCAGAGAGCCAGCAATTGGAGCTTAAGTGGAGCAGTGGGGCTGAGGAGAAGGCCTTCAGGTGTCCAGTGGTGACTGGGGGAACAGGAATCAGAACAGAGCAGCAGAGAGAAAGCAGAAGAGCAGGTTTAACCAGACACCATTAGGTCACCCTTGGCTACACTGTGGTGTAAAGCAGCAATATTTGGTTCAATTGACCTGCTAACCTGCATTTTAACATTATCTTTGATAGTTTTGATGTATTCAGTATTTTACAGTTTAGGCAATAATTACAATGTAGACAACCTTTGGATGAGACGATGTGTC
>JAPZDV010000106.1:0-15924 GCA_029814665.1 Acanthurus lineatus
TATATATGTATTTACGTGTATCTATGTGTGTGTGTGTGTGTGTGTGTGTGTGTGTGTGTGTGTGTGTGAATCTTTCATGTTGGCACAAGATTATTTTTTTTCACATCTAGAGTTTCACATCTTTAATAGCCTGCTTCAATTTAAGATGTTTTTCAAGGTCAGGCTAGAGATTAGAATTGTCCTGGTTTACCCAAATGAGAGCCAAAAAGGGGTTTTTCATCGCATCTTGAATTATTGCTTATAATAAAGTCTTTCACAAAGAAAAACTTAGCTACTTACATGTTTCATTCAGCAAGATAATTTTCATATTAGCCTAAATGCAAGTACCAGAAGGTAAGATTAGAAGTAAAAACACAACGCTGTGCAGGTGGACAATGAAAAAGACAAGTCACCATGTTTGGCTAATGACAATTAGCATCTAAAACAATGTCTATAGTCCCATTTAGCCACTTGTTAGTAACTGCTTTCAAAAGCTATGAATAATAACACTCATAATCATAAGTTGAGTGGTCCTTACCATAGTTTATTTCACTGGCAAAAATAAGTTTCTTTTTTGCTTCATTGAGTTGAGACTACACAGAAAAGTTAGATTTAGATTTATTATTGACATAATCTCTTTGTAAGAGAGAAAGTATAATACATGTATAATGTATATAATATCAAATCTATTTGATGCTTTTAAAGGACTGTAACTGCATTTTAAAATAAAAAAGGTTAGAAATTACAACGTTGTCAGGCATAAATCACACTCACTCCTACTTATCTGTATTACTCCAGACCAAGAGACAGATAATGTCATCTTTGTACATCATTGCTAACCTTGTGGAGTATATAATATGCAATCTGTATGTCCAGATACTTTTTGCAGCGGCTCATTTCAATTCACTTTGACATTACAAGTTTTGCATTCCATCTTTTGTCACTGCTTTTCTTTGTCACCCTGTAAACATTATTTTTGGGGGTTTTTTTGTTTTCTGATGTTAATTGTTGGAAAGCAGTAGCATTACAACTACGTTACATTATTTAGCAATTATTGATATGTTTGAAAGGAATTTGAATACAAAGAAAATTTAAAAATTATATATTTTGAAAAGTGATAAACTGTGGAATAATGAACATTTTACTTACACAAATATACATTTTTTTCTTACAAACTGACAATTGAAAATACTATCAGCCCTTTTTTTTACTGAGCTAGAAAAATACCTAAATTATTCCATTTTAGTAAGCACTGATACAAACTACTTGCATTTGTTCCTGTTTCCTCAGGTTAGTCTAATACACAGTATGCGTGCAACAGAGGCAAAGTGTTGGACCATGGTCTCTTCACTGTACAAATCCTAAAACAAGCTACCAGATGGTCTCCCCCAGGATATAGCCACTAAAGGGGATGTATGCTGAGAAAATCAGCTAATATTAGACATAGTAGAGCATTTCTCAAGGTACTTACACTAACAGATGGCATGAAAGCATCCCTGACTCACAGCAAAATGTGAATGAAATTTAACTACACAAAGCCAGATAAAAAGTGTAGCACTCTACTTTGTTCTGAGATTTCTGCCTATTAAGAGATAGTTTTTTCTTGCCATTGTTGCCAAGTGCTTGCTCATGTGGGAATTACCTTTAATTGCTAGATTGCAGTAAGTTATAGAGTAATCTTAACCTGATAGATACGTAAAGTGTCCTGAGACAACATATGTTGTGATTTGGTGCTATGTAAATAAAACTGACTTGCCTATAATTAAAACTAGAGATCAAACTGCCTGTCAAAAACACAGTACTAGAGCCTCTAAAATCTCATTTAAATGCATTAGGAACATATGATTGGTTTTATTCTCAAGTTGGAAAGTTTTTCTGGTACTTCAGATTTCCTCTTCCTCTTTCTGTAAAATAATTAAGAAACATTCAACATATTTGTCTTTGTAAAACAAAACACTATATTCATGCAGTACACTAGAGTTACAGTGAGAGGGATGAAGTGGTTGCAAGTAAACAACTTGCAGGATTCTGACACCAGAATGAGGAGTATAAATACAGTCTGTGAGATTGAGGCAACAGAAACTCTTTGGTTAAGGTAAAAAAAACTCTTTTTGTTCTTGCAAAGGTCACAGTTTAATGTGTATGATTCATTTGCTTATGGTCAGGCAAAGATGTAAATGGAGGTCATGCTGAATGCCACAAAAAAAAGAAAAAAAAAACTTTTTATGCCCATGTGCATAAATCATGTTTTTATGTTAAGTTTTGTGTTGATTTCACAAAGTGCCATGATTCTGGGCTGGACTAATGACAGGACAAGTACATGTACCAATTACAGTTAAATTATTATTAAATTATTCAACATATTCATGCTTGTCATGTACTGTATACTCAGTGAGCTTTCTTATAGTACCTGAATTAAAAATTAAACAAAGATCAGTCCGAAAAAATACTAAAAAATTGTTAACCAAAGTAGAAAAAAATGTTGGTTTGCACATTATTTTAGAACTTTGTACAGAAATAAAGAATTAATATTAGTCCAGTTAAAATATAGAATATATTTGATTTATAATATATTTATAATATATTTGAGTAACCGCACACCCGAGTACCAATAAATAAAGAAATAAAGAAATAAATACTAAATTGACAAAGCCATCACTGCAAAAGAAAACAAAACCAGGTAAAAATGTTAGAGTTTTTAATAAATAGCCAGGAGTTGGAGAGTAGAGGAAACAGAGGGCTTTACAGAGGCAGGATTGGACAGGGAACTGGCTGGTTCTGTGTTAGTTAGTGATGGGAATTCCGGCTCTTTTTAGAGAGCCATTTTTTTGGCTCGGCTCACTAAAAAATGCCAGCTCTTCAGGCTCCCAAGTGGCTCCTCAGATTATTTTGTTGCTTAAATTAATTTATTACCAAAATTAATGTAAAATTATGTGTAAAATGAATTACTAATGTAAAAACATACATTACATCAAATATTCATTATTTATATGGCTTCATTTATCTACTCAACATACATACAAACATGGGCCAGAGTGCTGAAAAAAATTAATTATAAAGTACAAAAACAAGGACCCATCTCAATTAGACAAAAAGGTCCAATATCTGATTGTATGTATATAATTTAGAAACTGTTAACTATTTGGACACATAGACGCTACCACACATCTTGACCAATCACGTGTGGCTTCAACAGAAAAAAGAGGAGAAAAAAAACAAATTGGCTCCCAATCAGGAGCCGGCTCCTGTCGTTCACTTCAAAGAGCTGGCTCCAAGAGCCGGATCGTTCGTGACCGGCACATCACTAGTGTTAGTTGAACAGTCAGCTGGCTGAAGACTGGCAATCTGGAAGCCAACTAGCTCTAGAGCAGAAAAAAGTCTGAAAAAAAAACAACAGGGAGCCTTGATTGTCATTAATGACACCTTTGTGCTGGCCACCTTGATAGCTAGCCAGGTTGCCAAAAAGAACACTCATCAGAGGTGGAATCAGATAGGAAGCTAGATACAGTGCAGGAACTTGCAGAAGGTAAGCAGGCCATTGGCTAGCCAACACAGTTGAAACTTGCAAAAGGTTTGCAGACTAACTGACTTAGGAGGGGTACAATGTGCAGACTGCTTGCTAGAAAGGTATAGCTGGGAGATGGTTGGAGAACAGGCAATTAGCTAGCTTACTGGATGCCAGTTGGCAGATTGTAAGCTAGCTTACTGGAAGTAAGAGGGTCGGGGTAAAGGATGGAGGTTTGCAAATGGGATGCTAGCTTGCAGGCTAAATCAAACAGAGGCATATGTTGATGAATGCACAGGGAAACCTCTGTTCAAACTTACTAGGCTTAAAGAACCTCTCCAGAACTCAGATAATGACTCATCTTAGGGCACATATGATCCAAGCCTATCAGGCAGTAATGTGGAGTTCTTTTGGCAGGTATTAAAAGTCTGAAACTCCTTTGGCTTGCTTATTGCTGAATTTAGCAAGTGGCACTTAGAATGGTTAGGAGTAAGCTTTAGAGGTATTTTTTTAAGTTCAACTTTGTACTTAAACTTTGAACAGATTCAAGTTAGCTATTTCCTCATGCTTCAAGCCTGTATGCTGAGGTACACCAACAACATCCTGGCTCCAAATCAACAAAAAAATATAATTTACCACATTTTAGCCTATGAAAATCTGGTATTCTTAGAATGAGCAATTCTGTGTAAAGAAACTAACATTATTAGGATTGCATTGAAATGTCTGAGAAACAATTAGTTTCCCCTATTTTTTATAGTGAGAGAGCAATAAAGTGAGACTTGTTCCTGCCTTTTTTGTGTTTGCTATTGTCCTGTGGAGACTACCCAAATGGAATAGTATCTGTAACTGTTCAGGCCTTGTCACTGGAGCATGGAGAACTAATCTCTGTGGAAATGCTGCTGTTAACAGCCAGCTGCACATATCTTACCACCACAGTGTCACAGTAATCTCTTTGGGGTCACCAGCAGAGGGAAATTGAGCTTAATTCCCTTTTGAACTGAGAGTGACATGACTTGCTCTGAATAGTAATGTGCTTCTTTAAAGAAGAGAGGTTCAAGGAGAGAGTTAATTATGCTGCATATGTTCTGGGTGGGGATACAACTGACCCTGGAGCTGTTAGAACAGGAAAAGGAAGGTTTAAACACGAATTTATCAAAAACATTGCTGCAGATAAGCAACCTATTTGTCACATAAAGGAATGTGATTTTCTGAAAGTTGCGTTTTGACACAAAAATGCACAGTTTTCCAAATAAAATACAGAGTAAAGGAAGGCAGGAGAAACCCATGACCCACAGAGTGTTCCTGGAGGTTATACTCACCCATGAAAACCTCTTGTATGAACAGTTAGTTGTTTTGAAACCATGATTTACTGAATTGTATTGAATTATTAACACTAAAGGAATACCTTTGCAAATAAAAGCCTCAGTAGATTGTGTATATGGGTTGCACAGAAGGCAGTTCATGATTAATTATCTTGCTGACCATTTTGACAATACTACGCCAGGTTCTTTCTGATGGAATTAATGTTGTTTAAATGGAAACTGCACTGAAGTTATCAAGAGAACAGGCAAACATTAAGGAACTGTTGGGTTAGCATTTTTAGGAGAAAAGGGGATTTGGGAAAAAAGGCCAGTTTGTACTATGAGTATGTCTCAATTAAAAGGTCAAGTTCTACTGTTTAAGTGGGGAGTACACATGACATCACAACAGCAGAGCAAAAGCTCATAGTACGTTTACCAATATTGTGTTCACACCAGGGAAGCACTGTACAGTCAGTTCTACTCTTTGATTAAATACAAATGATATATTATATTATAAATGCCATAATAAAGAGAAGAAATTCCTTTTTAGATATTTATCATATTGAAACCTCTTCATAACCAGAAGTAAGTACAAGTGGTATTGGTATTTTGGTATTGATCCGTTCACTTTTACTTGAACAGGAAAAAAAGGAATCGGTGTATGTAATCTGATCAGCAAGTGTAAATAGCAGAAAAAGAGGCAGTCATTCACTGACAAACTGACACAACAATGACACAATGTGTACTACAGGGATAAATGCAACTTTAAGTAAATGCTGTGAATACAGTGACTGCTGTCAATGATAAAATCAGGACTGGTATGTACCAGGTAAGCAGTGAAAATATTTAGCTGTAAGGAAAAACAAAGTGGAGCAAACCTGTACATTAACCTATTAAAAGTACCCTCAGGCAGCAGATAGTGTGATAACCAAAGAAGGGAAACAACCAAAGTAATTCTAACAGTGTTGGTAGGAGATCATTTTTCAGGTCTAACACTCCACACATTAATTAAAAGTTAATTCAGAGCTTCTTTAAAAATGGAGGTAGGCACAGTGTCAACTTTTCTGTGAGCCTCACTAGAGCTCCTCATCACCCTTGAGCCTTCCCAGGCGTGTTCACTCCCACTTCCATCCCAGCCCATCCTGAGTGGTATGCCCCCATCTCTGTCATCCTCTCTGTAGGCATGAAGATAACACCCTCACACACTCCTCTGTCCTGGCTTTGTTGTGCAGGATGCTATAGTGAAGCAGGCCTCTTTCATGAAGCCCTTGCTGTCAAGGTTCTCCTTAAGCATGTTCTTTGCTGATCAGGATGCAGTCAAGTTTTGGGTGACAGAGGAAACTTGTTGTAATCTGGGATGAATATCAAATATCTTTATCTTGTCACATAATGGTGAGATGGTTAATGATCCACAAATAAAGTTGGATTAAAAGAAACACTATTTTACTTCTTTCTAGAAGCACAGGGATAAACTTTAACCCAAACAAGTGCCTATAACATACTGTTGCTCATCATAGCCACAGTTCTCCTCGTATTAAAGAATAAGTTAAAAATGTGGTGTTATGCTCAGTTTAAGGTAAACAGCATATACAAGCAACTCCCTTTTCCCATTCTTAGGGATAACCAATGCCACGATGGATGCAGTCCAAACAGATTTAATTTAGTTCTTCAATAAAGGGTGGCAAAACACTAAAAAGAAATCTTTAAGGTTTCACACCAACTGAAAGAGAAAAGAAAAAAGAGAAAGTACAGGCAGCTTACCCATTTTCTCTTATAACATAAACAGCTGACAAAGAGAATCAATAAATATAGCTTCTCATCCTGACATCCTACTAGGACTGCTCTTTTTAGTAGATATTTACCAGATATACAACACGTTAATCTAATTTTGGATGTCAGCATCACTATGCCTCACAGTGCAATCTGATTCCTCACAGCTCAGCATGACAAGGTTAAAAGCCAAGAAGAAGATAGGAGTAGTCAGCACAGGCAGATGCCATTTTAAAGAATGCTTCATCAGTCTCCTGTCCAATCACAAGCTGCCACTAGCAACATACAGGGGAAAAAGGGAAAAAAACAGTTGGGTGACAGCTTCCCCAAACAATTTAATACAAACAATGACTCAGGGTTATAACATGTGGACCTCTAGATGATGGATGGTCTTGAAGGTATACTTAGGGAGAAAGAAGTTTTAAATCATCCTATTTTTTCATGGAATTGTATGAACTACTTCCAGTGTGCTATACAACATTGCTATACAACAGTCCTGATATCTGTAGTACACAGTACAAACTGTGTAAAATAACTGATCAAACAGTAAGTTCAATGCTTACATAAGCATACAGACTTCTTTGGTTGCTTTGCAGCAAAAAATGATAGTTGCATAAAATTTATTCAGTGGATCTCTGGTTATTGTGACTTGATACTTTGCAATATTGTTCAAATTAGAGACTGCAGATGGAACAAATACATGCTGCATTCAGATGACTGTATGGAAAGTACAGCTGAGTAAAGAAACCTACTCAGCACAGGCAACTTAGTGTTGTGAGTTGCAGAGCTAGCAAGAAGAACTCACTGATTCTCTTTCTGCATCACAGACATCAATGCAGCAAAAATTAAAAAAAACTGTTTTTCTTCCCAATTACACATCTGCTGATATGGAAACATAAAATGAAACTGGAAGAAAACATGACAAAAGTTTTGTGTGATTTCACATAAGTTTACATGGGTGTTTTCACTTAATATAGTGACCAAATATTTCAGTCAGAAGGTACTATAAAATCACCAATGGAAATAAGAATTTTTCTTTGAATTTTAGAAAGATTAAATCTGAATAGATCTTGCTGCTTATACTGATGGTGAATTATCAGAATTATTAATACTGGACTGTTTCTGTTGCATAAAATTGAGAACTGCACAGTATGGTGCATGTTGTAGGTGCAAACATCATCAGCCCCTGAGTCACACTGGTTTTTGTGGCAACTGGTATGTGCATGTGCAGCCTGCTCGCTCAATTTCTGCTCTCACACAATTTCTGCTTGTGGAATTACAGGAATTACTCCAGCCATATATTTCATGCCATTGATATTACTCCAAACATATATCCAAACATAACTCGCTAGCTTGCTTGTCACTTGCAGCAACACTCTATTAAAGCATTAATGTCCAAGTTCTGGGTTCAGTTAAATGAAAATATCAGTTTGTGGAGTAATGTGGCACTTGGTAGTACAACACAAGTCAGCCTAATCAAAGACACTCACTTCACTTATGTCACTTATGTACACCTGAAGCACACCCTGACCATGACATCCAGACAGAATGAGCTCCCAAGATACAGGGATCTGGATCTGTTGTAGACTGGAATTAATGTGATGAAAAAAAAAAGCCCTTTCTGAAAAGTCCTTTGTCCGGAAAAATTCAAGCAGCCATGAAACAAAAGCATGTTCCTCTGTCTATCTTTTTCTTTCTCTTTCATTTTTAATTACATTACAGCGAGGGATGTGGCTGTGAAGATCAGCATAATATGATAGAATTTGTTTGGGCTCCATTAAATAGAAATGTTTCAGGTAAGAAAAGAGATGTGATCTAAAAGTAGTTTTCACTTACTCAATACATAAAATACATTAAAGTGTACTTTATTTGTCAAACAAAAAACACATCCTTTGAGCCAATAACTTCTTTGTAGATTTAATCAAATAAAACAAAGATGTTTTTTCAAGTATCTTATGTCATAATATTAAAATTATGATAGAACAACAATATTGCAAGCATTTCTCTTTGAACATCCCAGTCTTTATTTCTGACAGAGGCATTGAGGTGAAAAAAAATGTGTCAGTATCAGCATGAAGCACATGTGATGCACCAGTGCTGTCACATATAGAGTGAAGTGTCTTTGCAGAAACAAATTATTTTCTTCTCCTTCCTCTTTTCTTCCATATCTCAAGGGAAATTCTAAAATTTGCTCAGCACCTTTGTTTGCATTTTGCATTCACCCCAAAGCTTTCACCGACACAACTGTCAGCTTTATTCAGATACTGCAGTTCTGCCTTCCCTTATGCTCCAGATGTCATCATTCCTAATTTTAATCACTTTACTTTGAAAATGTACTTGAACAGTTTATGTCACTGCCTTACACATTATCAACAAAAACAAAAAAACATCAAAACGTTGGATTCATGTTGCAGTTTCAAATCAGTGACAACAGCCCCTGTGGGAGAAGCCTCTGAGGCCTTTGTTGAATGTCTTAGCTAGTGACAATTTTCTAGTGTTATTAATACAGTTCTCGCAATAGAGCACAGATCCAAGGGTTTTTACAGGTTAGTGCAGCGAAAGTTTTTTTATTTTTTTCCTGCCCCATATTTTCATGGCTTAACATGGGGATGGGTGGAATGATGCAACAAAAACTGTGTTTGTGATACATTTCTGCTATGCAAACATGTATTTAACAGTTATTTCAGTATAGTGCCAGGTCAGTGCATCACAAACATTTGGAATGCTGAAAATGAGTTTCAGATGTTTGGACCAATCAGGTCTCATTACAATACAGCCTGTGGAGTGTCTGTGAATTCTTTGTGGCATGCTGTGTTCTTGCCGGAGGTCCATGAAGAGCTGGTCATCCTCCTGCTGCCAGGCCAGGCTCTGTTCTCACATCTTGCCAGCCTTAGGTTGTTCCCCTCTGCCTTCTTCTCTTTTCTGTCTTCTTTTGCAGGCATGTGCAGAGGGGTAGCTAGTGAAGCTGTCAGACAGATGTCTGTAATTAACAGAGAAGAGACAGTATTTTTGTTCTTATGCTTAAATAAGGTTGTGATTACTCACTTTGTTTGCTTTTTTATTTTTCCTATGTTCAAACAAATTGTTCACAAATTCACATAGTATCTATATTCTTGTTTTTGTGAACTACTAGACTCAATTGAGGCTAACTACAAATGAATTACAATTGAATCAATTGTATTAATTGGCACATCATCATCCCGCCCTTAATGCCAGCCTCCCTCTCACCTTTGACCTCCATCAGTTTGCATGCAGAGCAAATCACCACAGCTCTTCATACATCACTGAATCACCTGGAACACAGAGGGACCTACATACAGATGCTCTTAATAGACTGTAACTCAGCTTTATAAACAACCATATCAGACATCCGGATCAGCAGACTGCTTCACCTGGGCCCCCCCACTCATATCTGCACTTGGATTAACGACTTTCTCACAAACTGCCCTCAATCTGTCAACTCATTTCCCACCTTTTCTCCGCCCTCACACTCAGCACTGGCTCCCCACAAGGCTGAGCCCATTGCTACACTCACTTTACACTCACGACGCCACACTAATCCAGACTCAATTATTAAATTTGCAGATGACACCACTGTGATGGGACTCATCTCAGGAGGTGATGAGTCTGCCTACCAGGATGAGGTCCAGAAACTGATGAGGTGGTGCAACCCTAACCCAAACAATCTGACACTGAACACAAATAAAAACAAAAGAACTCATCTTAGACTTCAGGAAGTGCAGAGCAGACACCCTTTCTACCTTTATTAATGTAGACAGCCTGGAAAGGGTTCACAGCTTCAGATTTCTGAGAACCCACATATCTGACAATCTCCCCTAATCTACCAACACCACAGCTGCTGTCAAAAAGGGCCAGCAGCGTCTGCACTTCCTCAGAGTCCTGAGGAAAAACAATCTGTGTGAAAAGCTGCTGGTAGCCTTTTACTAGGGTAAGGGTCAGAGAGCATCTTAACATACTGCCTCACAGTGTGGTATGCTGGCTGCTCAGCAGCTGACAAAAAAACACTACAGAGGGCCATTAACAGAGCACAAAAAATCATCAGCTGCCCTATCTCCCCACTGCAGGACACTGCAAACACCCGCTACCTATCCACAGCCAAAAACAATGTCAAAGATTGTTCTCATCCTCCCCACCACCTGTTCGTTCAACACATAATGATCCTGTCTGCACCTTTAATTTGTTTTTTTAAATACATTTTTTTCCATTATTTTTATGCCATTAATCCTCCTGATCCTAATCAGGAGTCCACTAATATGGACTGTGCAGTATTGTGAACTGGCAATACACACATCTCAGGACCTTGACACTGTACATTATTATTATCTGCTCTTGTTGTGTGCAAGAACTTTAAGGGACCGTCAGCCGATGTTGTTAATTAAAACCTTGAAGGAATTTTGAAGTCCATTACCATTTTTTAATCAAAAGCAGAAAATGCAGCTGATTCCATACAGGTTTTGTGGGTTCTCTTGAATGGTTTGATATAAATTATTAAAATTAATGCAAGTCCTGTGATTGATAGCTTGCAAGTAAAGGGAAGCACATGCAGCCAAGCCTAGAGTTTTGAAATGACAGATTTTAAGTTTAGTTACAAACATGTCCGATGTTGATCAAATGGTTTAAGCAGGAACAGCTAACTGAGACTGTTAATTACAAAAAGTGTTTCATTAACCATGTGTATGTGCAGTGCAGAAGTTATACTGCTGAAATAAAATCAGAATCACTGACTGACATATAATGTGCATTGCAGCAGGCAGTTCACATGCAGCTGTTAGATGTCATGGTTGCTGCACACTTAGAAGTTTCACTTAGGACAGATGCCAGGCACATTACTTAATGACTGTTCTTGTCTCTCTGCGTGACTGGGACACGGGGGGGGGGGGTTGTTGGGAATACTACTGGACTGAGTGAACTCCCATGTCTCGAGCTCACAAATGGATGGGTGGAATCAGGCAGCATCTCTACAGAAGTTGGCTATGAGTGTGTGGCTATGGGCCTCGGAGCATATGCTGTCTCTAAGAAGTATTCATCTCTCCAGCCCTGTGAACACAAGTAGTGATCAAATGGAGTGTGTGGAGTGAAAGCTGCACGCTGATGTGGTGCAAAAAAATCGACTCAGGAAAAACAGAAGGACCTGTTTGCAAACCAGTTTAAAATCAACCTTCCACTATGATTCTGGTCTAACACTGCTATGATCTGAGAGGCTGCTCAACATCTTCACTTTGCTTCATTTCATCCCTCCTTTTCCGGTAACACTTCTGGACAGAGTCTGTGAAGGGTAGGAAGGCAGTGTCCAGTGATATTGTGCCTCAGTCGCTCTAGCTGAAGAGAACAGCTGATATCTCGGTTTAGAGCCAAAGACCATAGCAGCTGGTGACTTACTAATTCCATATTTTTTTATCAAGTTTGTCTAGCAGGTGATGTGTAATTATTTGTTAGTATCTGTAAAGAGTTTATAGTTGAAATAAGTCATGAAAGGTTTTAAAGAATAAAGCTGTTTTTTAGCTTCAAAAACAACAACAATTTTCAGGGTTCAAACTGTTAGTAATTTCGGTCAGGTAATGAAATTAAACCTATATTACAGAAATTTACACTAAAGTTGTCAATCCTTTTAATAGTTACTCTGACAATAATCAATTCATTTTTAAATTAATTAGAATTCTAATGTTTTTGATAAACGGGAAAAAAGTAAAAAATATATAAAAATAAAAACATAAATGAAGAACCCCTTGCTTTATTGTCACAGTTTGGTTATAGACAATTTCCTTCAAATGAATAAATTAAGTATAATAAAGGAGAATAAAATAAAAATTGCAATGCTGATTTTCCCACCATTAACAACACTCTGCAGTGATAATAAATGTTGGACATATTGCATATGGCCCCGGGGTGTTTGAAACAACAGAGCAGCAAATTCTGCCTGCAGTCCACTTGTGGTTTGGAGAGTTTTCGACAGCCCAGGAACAGACTGTGGGTCCCAGGGGAGGGCATTCCCTTGACCAAATGCTGCTCTGGGTTAACTGTTAGATGCATCTCACTGCTCTTCAAGCAAGGAGACTTTTCAAGTCAATTCATTTATAGAATAAACTTTGTCAAAATACAGCTTGATGGCTGTTTCATAACATATAACATAATAAATTGTTTCAGTAACAGTTCAGTCAGTTGCAATTTATTTGGCATTGTCTTGGAACAAGTGACATAACTGGACTTATTTAAAGTGAATAAACAGAATCCTCTCTGTTGTTACTTTATCTTGTTTGGAACTGAATAGAAATTTATGAGTAGACCCCAGTCTAGTACAAGCCAAGCACATATTTATATTTGAGAATATGATTTTTCTCCCCTCCTTTTTGCAAAGATAGCATATGGTTATTAGGACAGGGTTTAATTTCATATCTTTATAAATTTTTCTGCAGTAATGGTAACAAAGAATGACTGCTTTCTGCTTGTTTCTGGACACATAAGTGCAGACAACGTGCAACTAAGCCCCAAGGTTAATTTGAAACCCAGGCTACTGTGGTAAGGGAACATTAGTTTCACTCCTCCCTCATTTGTTTTCTCTCCCCAGTGTATTTGAGTAGAACAGTCTCTCTCTGTCTTTTAGTTGTCACTTCATCTGTTACTCCTCCTCCATCCTGTGCCCTTTTCCTCATATATAACCCTGTTTGTGATTTAGGCTTTTTGCTTCATTTACCTTTCATCTCGGTGTTATTGATTTTAAGTCTTTAAACATTGTTAAATGTGACAGTACAAACTAACCAATATGGATCCAGCAGACAAGATTTCTGTTGAAGGTGCTTTAAAGTCTGTGTAAAGGAAATGCAGTATTTTGTTTCAAAACACATTATAATGTTGGTAAGTAATTGTTGAAAACATGTAAAAAGACTCATTTCTGTAATATTACAGTAAGACAGATAAATTATTTCAGAATCATTACAGTGTTTTATGTTATTTTGGCCAGCCCTTAATTGGTGGTTTGATGATGCACTATGGCCATACTTACATAACTTTTTTCCTCACACTGTAGCATTGTAAATACCACAAGCATTGCTAGCATTGGTCGTTATCCAGCATGTTCTCGAGTTAGTAGGCCATCACATTTGTTGTTTTATATCTAGCTAGCTATGCCTATATGTGTTGCAAATGCATCTTTACTGGTGGCTTGAATTTGAAAACCAGCACAGTCACCTTATTCAGGTGTCAAAGGGGGGAAGAGTTCAAGAAAAGGTGGTTTTGTTTTGTTAGTAGCCACATATGGAGAGCTGAGCATTACCACCAGCACTCGTCTCTGCAGTGACCACTTCACACCAGGGAGATTTACAAACTTGCACCAGAAACAGTTTGGGCTCAGGGTTCAGCTGGCGCTCTGTTGGCAGTTCAAGCAGCAGCATGTATCCCGTGATCAGGCATGGATGGTCTCAACTGCTTCAGCAGACACACACCCAGCATTTCAGAGCAGAAGAAGACTGCTTGTTTTTCCGTGATTTTGAAACCTTGGGTGGGCTGGATGGGTAATTACACATCTTTTTAGTATGACAACCTCAGAAGACATTTTCATTATTACTTAACATGTTCTTTAAGCAGATGTGCTCCTCTTTTGAGAATCTCAAATGTCCAGCTCCTCAACCTCACTGCTGACACTCTCATCATCCTAACCTCTGCCTAGCATGTTTGAGGTCCCACTGCCCAGCGACCCAAAGCCTCCGCTGTCCATTGCAAGACAAATATACATGCTTTCCCTGTCTAACAGACATCCTGTCTGTCCCTGACTCAGCAGTCCTGCCAACCCTTGCACCTGGCTCCCTGTGAGCAGGCTGGCCATCACCTGCTCCTTAGCTGCATCTATCTCTAGTTTCTGAGTCTGTGTCCAGTTAGCAAAGCACAGCAGTCTCCTGTTCCTGTGCCTCAGCAGTCTCCATTGCCCAAGCCACAGCAGCAGCAGTCTTTGGTGGTAGTGCAATAGTGTCTTAATTCCTTGGCTCCAACTTACCTGCCAGTTCTGTAGCCAAAAGTCTTGCGGTCCTGAAGTCCTGACATTGGTCTCAGTTCTGCAGCCCTGTTGCTGACTTCCTGTCAGCTAGTCGAGCTTAGCCTCTGTCTTGTCCCCAATCTGTTTGCATGAGAAATCTTATGTCACCTTTGTCAGTTTTGAAAAAAAAATGAATGAAGGGCAGACGTTCCTTCTGCTCAGTCTACTGTAAATTTAGAGTCCAGTCAAGAAGGAGCCTGTGTAAAATAAAACTAAGGTTGTACCACTGTAACCCCAGTTCTGTTTTGTATAAATGGTACCCTCTATCTATGGATACTGTAATCCCTTGGGCCATTGCTAGTCATTGCTAGTTTCAGACCGATACTGTTATCATTTTCACACTCATGTTGTGTAAATAGCAAGTGCACTTGTGTTGCTCTCTGTGCCCATGGGAGTGTTGGTCCAAATTGAGGTGTGGTCTGGCACACTAATGGTGCACTGCTATCTTGTGGCAGTAGAAAGTGTCTGCACACTAGACCAACAAAAAGCTGGTCACAGCAATAACAGTACATACAGAGTTTTAAAATTGTTTAAACTGATATGAAATCTTAAATCATTTTCACTGTGACATGTTGGCAGTAGCACCACCTCCAGTTAATAAAACACAGTAAGCCTTCTGCCTTTCATCTTATACTCTTTTTGCCATCTGTCTGCTCAAATCAGCTAGAACCTGGTCCTCACTCTCACTCTCTCCATCATTTTAACACCCCTGACCCCCCTCCTGTGTCTCTGCAACTCTGCTGGAATGTTTGTTGACTTTAGGCAGGTGATGTTAACAAGCACTATTAGCTTGTCCTGGGTATATGTCCTCATTGTAACAGTAAAAATACTCCAACAAAAATCCATCATGAATCATAGGGGGAAAGAGAGAAGCTGCTGCAAAGGCTGCCTGCTCATGCTGGTGCCATTTATGAAAAAGAATCTTACATCTTGATTCCATTAATGACAGATTTACTACAAACAGGAAGGCTTTGCTGCAAAACTGATGTGCAAAACTGGGATTTAATTGAGTTTTGGAAGTATTTATAAGGAGAGTAGGCTGGCAATGCAGAAGAGCTGAAGGCCACTATCAGAGCAACCTGGGCTCTCATAACACCTGAGCAGTGCCAAAGACTGATTGACTCCATGCCACGCCACATTGCTGCAGTAATCCAGGCAAAGGGAGCCCCAACTAAGTGTTGAGTGCTGTACATGCTCATACTTTTCATGTTCATACTTTTCAGTTGGCTAACATTTATAAAAATCCTTTTTCTGTATTGGTCTTAAGTGATATTCTAATTTTCTGAGATACTGAATTTGGGGTTTTCATTGGTTGTCAGTTA
>JAPZDV010000107.1:0-15885 GCA_029814665.1 Acanthurus lineatus
TACCAAATTACTAAATTGGCGGCACACGGTGGTGCGCTGGACGAAATTACCACTGCGGGGGGTGCGCTACGCTCCGCCAGCCTGCGCCACCTTGCGCTGCGCCACGAAATTAGAGCCCTAAGTGTTTAGTTTGCAATGCTTGTTGGTCTACAGAGAAGGACTATTTTCAACATATTGGAAATCATCTGAAGCACAATGAAACTGTCTTTTGTGTATTTGAAGGATGCAACTTTTATACAAATATATATAACACATTTCTAAAACACAAAAGCAGGAGACACAAATCCTATTATTTGAATGATTATAAAAAAGACGTGTATGAGAGTCACCATAATCAGACTGTTGGGCGTTCTGATTTACCAGACGCCAGTGATGGTGAGGGCACTAGTTTAGATTATGATCAGGAAAATGCACCGGTCTTGGTTCTTCAAAGAATTGGCTTACTTCTGCTGAAGCTAGAAAGCGTCTATAATGCCTCAGTGAAGTGTACTGATGCCTTGGTTGAGGATCTTCAGTTTATTTCATCTTCAGCATCTTTTGCTGTTGCCAGAGACATACTCGATTCAACATTGAAGCAGAATAAATGCATTGTGGATCAGGCCATTGTAACTGACTTGACAGAACAGGTGTGCAAATTCCATCCCATTAGTACAGCATTTGGAGAAGGTGGTCCACTTGGTTTGGCTTTCAAGAGGAGAAGGTATTTCCAGGTGCATTTCAAGAGTGTTGATCCTGTTGAGTATATTCTTGATTTTCAAAAGAGCAAGACCTTTCAGTATGTGCCTGTTCTCGAGACTCTGCAGGAAATCTTGAAAAATAAGGATATTGCAGAGGGAAACTTTGCCAGACATTCAAACAGTACTGGATATATTACATCAATTTTTGATGGCAAAATTTTTAAGCAAAATGACTTCTATTCTGGAGCAGAAACAAGACTGTGTATAATCCTTTACGTTGACGAGTTTGAGGTGTGTAACCCTCTAGGAACTTCAAGAAAAAAACACAAAATAACAGCTGTTTATTGGGTTTTGGCGAATGTGCCGTCCAAGTTACAGTCTACATTAACATCAATACACCTAGCTTTACTTTGCAAAGCTGTTGATGTCAAGCAGTTTGAATACAAGACAGTTCTGGAACCACTCTTAAAAGATATTGCCACTCTTGAACGGGAAGGGATTTTCATTTCAAGTGTTGGAAAAAATATTAAAGGGACTGTATACTGTGTTGTAGCTGATAATCTCGGTGCACATTCGATCAGTGGACTGGTTGAAAGTTTCAAAGGGCCATACATCTGTAGATTTTGTCTTGGACATTCTTCGCAGTACCAGACAGAGGAAGTGCGGACTGGAGTGTTTCCACCCCGAACAGAGGAGAGCCATAGTTTGCATGTGCAAACTGTAAGGGAAAATCCAAATTTGACGCATTGCTTTGGCGTTAAACGGTCGTGTCCATTGACTGATAAACTGACACACTTCCACTTTGTCTCTGGGTACCCCCCAGATGTACTACATGACCTCTTTGAGGGTATTGTCCCAAGAGAGCTAGCATTGTGTTTTCAGATTTTCATTAAGAAGAAGTACTTCAGTTTGACTTTACTCAACGAGTTAATCACAAATTTTCCCTATAAGGGCTCGGACAAAGCCAACAGCCCTCAAACAATCCCTCAAAACTACATTGATCGCAGAACCATAGGTGGAAATGGCCATGAAAACTGGGCCCTAATAAGGCTGTTGCCACTCATTGTTGGTTCACAGGTGCCTGAGGGTGATTCTGCCTGGCAGGTTCTTCTGACTTTAAAGGACATAGTTGAACTGGTGGTTGCCCCTGTTCACACTGTTGAAACTATTGCGTACCTTGACTTCAAAATATCAGAACATCGTGACAGATTCTTAGCAGTTTTTCCTGAAGAGGCATTGACACCCAAACACCATTTTTTGCAACATTATCCTGCATTGATTGAAAAATATGGGCCTCTTGTTGGTGTATGGACAATGCGATTTGAAGCCAAATACAGCTTTTTAAAGCAAGTTGTGAGGCACACAAACAATTTCAGAAATGTGTTATTGACCCTTGCTACAAGACATCAGATGATGATGTTGTACCATTTGCATACAGATGTTGGAAAACAGGCATTGTGTGTCACAAAAATATCTGAAGTCTCTTTGGATGTGCTGCATTCAGACATACAGGAAGCTGTAAGAGAAACATCACTGTGTTTGTCAACTGTCCAGTTAGCTAATACTGTCACCTACTATGGAACACGGTACACTGTTGGGATGATCTTGTCTTATGGCTCTACAGGCGGCCTACCTGACTTTGCTGAGATTATTCAGATAGCCATTTTGGACAACTGTGTACATTTTATTGTAAAGTTACTTGCTGCCTGGTATGAAGAGCATCTAAGATCTTTCCAATTGGAGGACACTGGGAAAAAAGCTGTTTTGGAGCAGCAAAAGCTTGGTGATGTGTACCCAATGGCTGCATACAATGTGGGAGGAAGACGCTTGGTCACACTCAAACGTCACATCTGTTGTTCATTTTAGGTAATGAAAATAAATAACTTACATCTTAACATATCTACAATGTAGTACATTTATCTGGAAATATGAAAATACAATGTCATTTTTTAAAATTTTATGACTGTCACAAGCTTACACATATTGTTATAAATCAGTGAGATGTTCCACCAAAATAGGACCTCTACAAACTGCTTAAATTTCAAAAGCCTTTTTAAATTGATGAATTAAATGACCATTTTGTGTCAATTAATTATGGAACATTAAATATGCCAATAAATTTAATTTCTTTCTTGAATCATGGATTAATAATTGACTGTTTAAATGCTATGAGGAAGTACTTTAAAAATGGATTCCACTTTTTTTTAAGGTGACTTCTAATTCACTTTCATGTTCCTGCCTTTTGTATTCATTCACACTTTGTTTCCTGTTTGTATTTGTGTAAACAGAGTGTCTCATAAAACATCAATCAGTCCCAACAAGGGCATAGGCAGCATGAATTCTGATTTGAAACACAATTTAAAACATACACAACAACACAAAAGGTTGACAGTTACAGTCCATGTTGCCTCCTATTGCCTTGATTGAAGGGAGTTGTCTTAAAATGTAATTAATGACCATAATGGAATATTGATGTATTGCAGAATACAAATATATTTGAATTGAATACAATAGGTAGACAAATCATTAAAAGTGATAAAAAAGATACATTTAGTTTCAGTTAGAAAGAATACAATTTATATTTACATTTTAAAATTCATAAACCTTTAGAATTGTTAAAAAATTGTGATTTTTTTTTGGAAAAAAGTTTCTATTTCAAAGACTGATCATAATCAGTGAGTGTAATAATGTTTAAATTATGGTTAACATTGTATTTAAGTAGATGCGTTTTTTTTTCAGTTCTACTCTGATGGCACCGTCAGTCTCTATTACATTATCCCCTGTATGTCTGGTCTCATCCATAAGAATATGCTTGTGATGCTATTGAACTTTTGTCTATTCACTTTCTTGTCAGGATGGCAGAGATGGAGGCAAAGCTCAGAGTAATAATTGACGACCGAATTGAGAAGTTGGTCTTTCCATCAGGCACCCCACCCACTGTGGAGGAGCTGCAAACTGTTGTGAAGGACACCTTTGAAATTCCTGAAGACTTCAGTCTTCAGTATTTGGACTCAGAATTTGAAGATTACTTCACTCTTCATAGAAGTGACCAAATTAAACACAAGGACACAATAAAGGTAATTCGAGCTGCCTCAGTTATTCTTAGCTTGATTCCAGTTGATGAAAGTTTCAGCAGCTCCTGTGGTCAAGAGTCAACTGGCTGTGAGTCTGCATCTCATGCAGAGTCAGTATCAAGTGCAGAGTTGTCTGTTGGAACGTCATCTTCACAGGACACGATTATCCTGCCTAGGCAAAGTACTACACAGCGGTGTCAACCATGGCCAAAGCAGTTCCCCATTCCACAGTTTGCATATGAAACTGAGATGTACCTTGAGAGAGCCACTGAAGAGTACAATAAGAATGGAACACTTCTGACAACCTCAAAGGTCAAGGCAGACATACTAGAGAAGCTGGCTGGAACTGTATATTCATACACAGCCTATCCATCCAGTGCACAGATCAGTGATGTTGCAGAGGCACTTACCAAGAAATATCCTTGTCTCAAAGAACCTGGTTCTTTCTCAGGTTTCTATGGCTGGCAACAGAGTCTCAAATACAAGATGGCAAATTATCGCACCAAACTCTGAGGCTACGGTGTTCCTGAGGTGTTGTGCAATGCACTGAAACGCAAGAGTCCTGCAAATCAGAAGTCTGCAAAGAATGTGAAGAAGCCTCGAAAGGCAGAAGTAAACTACCTCCCACCTTACCCAGCAGGAGAGAATGAAGAAAGTCAAGAACAAGGCAGGATACAGTTGCTGACTGAAGTAAGGAAAAGGGACAACAAGACATTGATAAAAGAAAAAATGGCCAAAACATTTGCCCACAGAAGAAATGAAATCATCAACCTGTCTCCTAGCATAGAGGACATCAAAGCCAGGTGGCCTGCTCTTTTTGAGGCATCACAAGTAAGTTGCAAGTGTATGATAATTAGAAATACTTCCAGCATGTTGTAAGGGACCACACTGGTGTTTTGACATATTTAGCTCTGAGATACAAAGTGTGTTTTATGTGTGTATTACAAAAAAATGGTGTGCATAATAAGGTTGTTTCTTGTTGTATCTTGTTGTAAGAATAATTATGTACACTCAATATTTTAGGCTCTAAAGCTGGTTTCATTGTTTGTCTTTCAGATCCAGGATGAGTTTCACAGAATCACACTGGTGCACCTTGAACCAAAGTTCACGTCAAAACTGGATGAGTACACTCCCAAGCTCATGAGCATTTTCCACTCCAAGGGCAGAACCATGGGGTTGAGATTGCAGGCCATCCTACACAAGGTATCTCTCAATTAAGGGTGCTCTGATCAGGATTTTTAGGGACAATCACTGATCACTTGAAACAGCAATGGTTGATAAAGATCATCATTGTCTTCCTTAGGTTACTGATGTGTAGACACTGTTTGGTATAACTGGAGCAGACAAACATCAGTTAGCGCCCACATTTACAAAAGGGCTTGTTGTGTAGCTGGTCCATTTTAAAGCTAGGGATGGCCATCCTTGAGATTTTAATGGTACTCTTACTCTAACTGACACTGTTTATCAATCTGGTACTTCACTGGAACTCTTATCAGTTCTTCTTGTTACCTTTTTAGGAGAAAACATTTACAAAATGAGAACACAATGAACAACTGTTAATTGCTTTCATCAGTAGCTGGTAAACTGCTGGTGAAAGCGACAGGAAAGGGTCTGGAGGAGCTGCAGCAGTTATTCAGTGACAAACAATCTAAAGTGTTCACACACTGCACTGCTACATAAACCTAATGCTAACTTCATTCTCACCGTCATGTTCTCTCTCTTTGCTGACTGGCATGCTACACTTTCTTCCACTTCCTAACCCCGCCTGACATGCAGTGTCTCTTGCTCGTTCGTTCCCTCCCTAACTTTACACACATGTTGCAGGAAGGTATTACTATTAAGATGCATCATTTAAACAGCTCTTTTGATCTACTTGTATCGTTACTGTAACGCTACTGAAAAGCTACTTGATTCAAAAAACAGCGACCACCAGGGCCACTGAAAAATGTAGTTCAGCTAGTAATGTGGCTACTTGTTGCGACTGCCCAACACTGCTGATTAACAGGCTTAGTCTTTTTTGTTTAATGCACACAAAAAACAAGGTGGTAAATGTGTTTTCTTTTGAGACCAATGACTTCCTTGAGTCACAGCTTGTTCTTTGGAAACCTCTGTAATTACAGGAAGTGTTTCTTTACACTGGTCCGTTGACCTCACATGAAGGATCCTTGATAGGGGTTGTTTAACAGTAATGTAAGCCACCATGTGTTAAAAATTGCAGCTTTAACAAGTTTTATATCAGTCATTTTTACACCATGAACTTGAATAATGTTTGTTTTTGTCATTTCAGGCTCCCAGCAATCCTACCATCAACATGACCAGAGATGTTGTCATTCAGTGTTTGATGCTGTACTTGGGGGAATCCATAGATCAAGTATTAAAAGAGTATGATGTAAGTTAAACTAAAACTTAAAACTAGAGAATGCAGTTTCTGAAGAAATTGCGAGCGGGATTTCTGATGCTTAACTGCCATTTCTAGCTATTGTGTGTCATTGATTGAGTGAGATTACAAAAAGTCACAAAATCACAAAACATAGCCATAACTACAGAGAGGTGACAAATGAAAGGAAGAACCATCATAAAGTGTCTCAGTAAGGTGTTTGACCACCACATGCTGCCAGAACAGCTTCATTTCAACTCGACTAGAGGGATTTGATTTGTTTATGAGCTGCTTGGATCCATTTAACTTACCTGGTGTGAGAATGTGCTTTTACATTATCTCAGATTTTTCTAAAACATTCATTTAAATGAGATGGATTATATACAACAGCATGGCAGTCCAGGTTTTCTTGTACAAAGGATTGGAAGCAATTCGGAAGATTTTTAAGAACTTCTCCTTTTACTGTACAGTCTGAAAAACACAGTCTTCTTGGTATTTCAGGATGCTGATGAAGACAGTGTGTCGCAGGACCTTGCTGTTCAGAAGATGAAAGTCTACAACATCAAGACTAGTACGTCAGAGGGTCTCGATGACATCGGCATTGTGGTAGATGGCGTGAAAGTTCTGACTGCTCTGGATAACTTCCCAAGGGCTTGCTCCATGCTTGTTGGGTTGGCGTATGCCCTGAATCTTGCCTATCCCAAAGAGCTCCGGTACACATTTGAAGTTTTCCAGAAACTTCTCCTTGAGCTGGATTGTACAAAGCTCTCCCCAAAAGTCAACAGCCTCAGGAAAAAGCTACTGGCTGAAGAGGAACCCTTGCAGGATGATAGTGAATTGTAAAGTCCCAGTCCAGACTTCAAACATAGTTCTGATGGTGTGGACTGCTGTTTGTGGACTTGCAGTTTTAACAAATTGTTCATTATTTTTTCTTGGATTAATGTTGGCAATTTGAAGTTTTTGCACTTTTGCAATTTTTGTACTTGAAAAATTTTTTAAGAACAGTGTTTTATAAACAAACGTGCAAATAAATGTTAACTCGCAATTACTTTTATGCATAGCAATTTGTTGGTCTTAAGTAGACTGTGGCATCAAGTAGGCATGATTTTAAGTAGATTTTAAATAGAAAAATTGTGGCAACAAAGTGACATTCATTATTACTAAATAGATTTTAAGTTAAAATTTGCTCAAATGTAAGTCAATATAATTTATTTTATTTAGTGAATCCAAATAATTTTTATCCAGACATTTAGTAAGCTAATATCAACCTCACCAAAATAATTGGTAAATATAAATCAATTTCACTCAGATATTTGGTAAATATAAATTAATTTTCACACAGATAATCAGTGAATCCAAATTACTTTTGCTTAGATAGATAGTAAATATAAATCTATTTTCCTCTTGTAAATTATTTGATCTTACTAAATATTTTGGGCTTTAAATACCAACATTTGGCATAGTATTTACTAAATCCAACATATTATAACTGTTGCTTTCACTACCATGTACTTAAATTTTTTTGTTTAAATGTTGATAATTTAATTATTATCTTTCAATCAAATTTGTAGTATTTAAAATCTACTCAATTATATTACGTGTCACTTTGTTGCCATAATATTTTTAAGTAATTATGGGTCACATTTTTTAGAATGTACAAGGATTCATTCATTCATTCATTCATTCATTCATTCATTCATTCATTCATTCATTCAGCTGGTCCGGGACAAAGCTCAATAAATGCATTGTGTCAGACAGCTCTAAGCTAATTCCCCCCTAATCCCCCCTAATTCAAGTCAAATTGTTTAGAAAGCAAACAAATCATTTAGAAAGCAAACATTTCCATATTTTGTCATATCTGTGTGTGAAATATATTTTTGCCTACACAGGCAATCGCGTACATACGCAGGCACGCACACACGAATGCAGGCACACACTCACACATCTAAAATTTAAATTCACTTTGTGAAGGTAATACATTTGATAACTGGCTGAAGGACTGTTTTTCTTTTAGCCGTTTGTTGATATTGAAATCAAACAAGGAAAGGCGATTCAGTGGGGAGGAGACAGAACTCTTGTCTCAGGTTTCGTGTTATAGATAATTATTATTTAATCCTTGTTTTTCTGACACGAACAATGTAGTTGCTCCAGCTGTCAGTGACCAATCCTCTAATAAATAAATGAAAGGTATGTGTGTGTCTTGGCCAAATATAAAGATACACACACTCCCATACGCACGCTGTTTACTTCAAAATTTATACTTTGTGATCAAACAGTATTTTCCAAGTACACTTTACTAACTTTACTAAATATGTCCAAAGCACACTTAAATATTTTACACTGCTGAGAGGCAAAAACAGAAAATAATGGTGTGTGTGATTGAACTGACTCTTTCTCCATCTCTCTCTCTCCCTCTCCCCTCCCTCTCTCCTTCCCCTCCCTTTCTCTTTCTCTCTTTCTGTCTATTGCTCTCTCTCCCTCTAAACCCAGCCAGTCCGTTCAGATGGCCGTCCACCTCTGAGCCTGGATCTGTACTGAGGTTTCTGTCTGTTAAAAGGAAGTGCTTGCTCATATGGGAAGTGCTCTAAATTGTTGGGTCTTCATAAATTAAATTTTGGAGTGTGGTCTAGACCTACTTTATATGTTAAGTGTCTTTTGACAACTTTGGCTGTGATTTGGAGTTAAAGAAATAAAACTTGACTTGACCTGACTAACTGCTTTACTGGGAACAAAGTCCCTTTTATTAATATTCTTGATACTGGTAAACATCTTGGTCCTCGGTGCACTCAGGAAATAAAGCATATAGTCTTAGACACAGGCTGTCCTTATAAAGTGAAGTTATGTTTTTCTCGTCTAGTTTGTTTGCAAGGTTGAAATTTTTTACCACAAAAACTGCTTAGGTTCTTCCCATTTTTATAGATGTTGTTGTCAAAATTGATGTTGCAAAGAAAGTAGAGGTAAAAGCAGAAACCGTTAACTTTTGAGGAGAGTCTACATTCAAATGTGTGTATGCTGTAAAGAGATGCCACTGCAGTCATGGCTACTACCAAACTTCAGGTTATCAATAACTAGCCTTTTTAAACACAGTAGGTCAAAGGGGAAATAGGTGGGTGGTCTGTTGACTGTGATGGATTTTTACAATGGACAATTAATATTTTCACATTTTTTTTAAGTCATCAAAAAAAAAAAGGAAAAGGATGAGGACTAGAATTTAGTCACTAACCAGTAGGCTATGTTTGTATCCAACCTGCTTGATTGTCTGATATATGCTTTTTTCCTGATCTGTTAAACTTTTTGTTATCTTCCAAGTGTTCTGCAGTCATAGCATTTACATTGATAGGTATACCTTTGGACAATGCAATTAGCTGTAAACAAAACATTGGCATGCAGATGTCACACAAAGAAATGTCAAAAAGATTTAAAAAATGTCTCTACTGTCTTAAGTTCCGTTTTGGTCTCCAAACTCCTGAAAAAATAAAATAAAATAAAATCAGGTCTTTATCTGCTGACACCTACCCAACCAACTAAAAGTAACTGCCTTTGCAAAAAATATGTTAAATGTGTCAGTTATACCCATAAAGTTGTATTATGTAAAACAAAACAAAGAAAATTACCTAAGAATCATTTAAAAGTTTTAATACTACTCCTGACAGTACTCTTACTATGACTATTACTTACACAACTAATGCCACAACTTCTACTGGTATTACTACTATGACTAATAGGAATAATGATTGCTGTGTAACAAGTAATAGCTACATATATAGATACACATTTCATTTGATCAAATGAAATTTTTAGTTCAGGGTTAAGACATCAGAGGTAAAAGTAGTCCTTATGAGGAAGAGCCTTTGTTACTGACTGATGAGTGTTTTAGGGACATTTTATTTTTTTTTGTTTTTCAGGGTGAAAATTACACTACTGCTAAGTTCTTTGTATAATGCTGAATAATCTGATCTTATACAAAGTTTTATTTAATGCACTAATGATTCCGTGTAATATTTTTTTTAATATCTACAGCATTAAAATAGACTAGAATATTGGCTAAAAAATATATATAGAATAATCTCAAATTTCTACGCAAGTACATGGTTTTATCACTATATGCTCCATTATCACTCAAAGCTCTTCACTGCACTAGATCTGCTAAGAAGGAGGAGAAACCATCATATTTCATGAGATGTCTGTTTTTTCCAACAAACAGAAATCAGAAGAATGCAAGAATGAGACATAAAGAGAACAGAAAAAGAGGGGTTTTAAATTGAAAGGATTTCCCTCCATAGAGACACACGCACATCCACGCAGCCGTTTTGTCACTGTGAATGTTTGGCTTTCATCTTGTGATTCTCTCCACTTCAGAAAGTCCAAGGTTAGCCATCCCTTTCTCTCTTGATAATTCATGTGCTCATACAAGCATGAAGGCGCAGAGCTGGCGCCTCCTTTCCAAGGCCACCAGAGAGCTGCACAGAAAGGAAATAACTGTATAATATCAGCACAGCATAGATAAGAGCAAGAAAGAATGGGCTTTTGGTGCAGCTCATGACAACAGTATTCAAGGGGTATTTTTTTTTTTGATTCTTTACACAGAGAAACACTGTCCACCTGCTTGGTGCTTGTCCTTTTGTATGCTCACACTGAATAATCTAAAGAGATAGAACAAGACACCAAGTAATAAATTACATCCACAGTTCATGTTTAGTTCTTTTCCTTCTTTTTGTTATTTATTTTCTTATGAAGAACTAAAGAAAATTCTTCAAATTTGAAGAATAAACTCTATTCCAGTATGAAGGATATGGTTTGCAGGCTGCAGCCACCTTAATAACCTCAACAGCCCACCAGGAAGGTGTGATCCAGACTTTGGCAAATACCCCTCTTGAGGCAAGAATGCCTTTCATTGCTGGAAATTACACAATATTTTCCTTTTAAATTTAGAAAGCATGTACATGTCTCACGTGAATGTATAAGGTAAAGCTTGTTTACCAGCAGTGACAATGCTGCAAACATTTAAATGTTTGATGTCAAACCCGAGAAAAGAAACTCACTCAGAAAATTGATGCAATCATAAACAGTCTGAATGAAAAAAAGTTTTATAACCCATAAAAAACACTTTTGTTGGAAAATCAATTAAAAAAAGAAACTGACTCAATTTAGATGTTATACTTTCATCAAATAATTTAAAAAGTTACTTTTCTAATTCCTTTTTTTAACAAAGTTACCTGTAATCTTTTTTGTTTTAAAAAGTAACCTTCCTAATATTACACACCCTGAGGTTACAGGATTTTTTAAAGAACTGTGTAAGCATAATTGACTGCTTTGAGCTGTATAGAGCATCCTCCAGATTTAAAAGTTCAAGCTCAAACATGGAGCAACTACATACAATACAACATTATTAATGTTTTTTCTATTTCAATCAGCCCACAAGGAAGCATCTTCTTCTTCTTAAAGGCCTACAGACTAACACCTTATTGAACACGGTGGGTTCTTTGACAAGCTCCGGCCAGGGGACTTGGTACTGGCTGAGTGGGGATCCAGGATAGAGGATAGTGTTGACTTATTCTGTGCAGAATGAAAAACACCTCCATTCAGAGAATGGAATTCTCAGGGGAGAAACAGCTTAGCTACAAAGTGATTGAATCTACTTAAGTAGATTCAGGTTGAAAGAGTGATTTGACTGTTGAGGAAGAAATATACAATTCTGGGCCCCATACTGACTGTAAACCTAATTAGGCTGGAATAAAATGGCAAAGTGTAGCACAGCCTTATAGACAAGACTGTGTTAATATGATGTGCTGTTTGTATTCTATGTGAAACCATAGTACCTTTGGACTGCAGTGAACATGTACAAGGTTGGACAATATGGCAAAAAATGTTACCTTGATAATTTTTGTTCTATCAGTCAATATTGATACATATCAAAATATTAATCAAGTAAATATTTTTTTATTTCAGAGTTCCTTAAACTGAAAACAAAATCCATTATGATATCCTTTATGTAAAATGTTAAGTAAGGCAGCCAAGAGATCTTGACTGTGGTACTTAAGAGATAGTAAGTCTAAAAGTTTATTTTTACCCTTGGACATGATTTTCATCAATAAGACAATGGAAAAAGTTGTACAATTAGCGAATATTTACCCTGTGACATGTTGAGTTATTTAGAAACTTCACATTTATGTTCAGTATTTTCCAGGGGTTTATGTAGTTTTAAATTCTTGCCGGTACTACTACCACAAACTTCATCACTTTGTATCGTTCAACTCTCCTTTCATGTTTCAGTATTTTAATACCTATGGAGTAGAAGGAATCTAGAAACACTTAACTGCCTATCCCGGTGCTGACAGCATTATTACATTCTGTGATTAGGGTGTGCAAGAAATCGAACATCCCAGAGCTAAAATCAAAATCACAGGCATAATTAAGAAGTACATGCACAGTAGCCTACCGCCAGGAGTACCTGCTATCTATGTCTTTGAAATGAAACAGAATATCACGAAACATCACAACTTACTCTGCTACACATTTAACTTGGGAGATTTTGCAACAGACTGCTGCCAAAACTCCACAGCACTGAATATCAGTATGCTGCAGCATGTTAGTGGAACGTTAACTAGCAGCAAGTTAATGAAAGGCAGCTGGACACCATTGCAGAGATCAAAACACAGCATGGATGATTCAATTCAGAATAACTTAGAAGCAATTGATAAGGGGATCACATTTTGTTTAGGATGGCATAACATTAGCAGACGTATTTTGATGCTAAAGTTGCAACCGTGACAAATTTTGAATGTGGTTTTTGACAGGCAGCTCCTTTCCCCTCTTTCCAGTACTACGTCCCCGATTGAATCTTTTGATGGTAAGGCGGTACCAGCCTACTTTCACCCCTGGTATTTTCGTTGAACTGTAGAGTATTTATACATTTAGGTGACTGCATATTTTTACAAAAGGAAAAAAAAAAACAACTTTGGGCACATATCCGTGTAAAATTCTGATGAAGACTGTGACTGACATGCTTGTAAAGCAAGACAAATAAAACTGATACTCTGCAAGAAATAGTCTCACATTTTCAGGAAGTTTATTGAAGGTCCACCAACATTCTCAGCCTCATGAAGTTGTCCTGATGGTTTTGGGCATCCATCTTTCATAGCCATAGGGACAAAGTCTTTGAAGTGTTTTGGAGCTACAGAGAGCACAGAAGCTCTTGGGTTTGCATACTTGAGCTTTTCCAGAAAGTCTGCAAGTTCATTTTCTGCAGGTTTAGCTGTAGCCTCACAAGGCCCTGACTTCTGCAGTGTAGCTTCACTGACCACACTCACAACCTCTGGATTCAAAATCTCTCTCCTCTGAGCTCTGGGACATGTCATTTCTATAGAAGGCAGTCCAGACAAGAGCAACTTTGTTTGTGTCAGCTGAAGCCACTGACATCGCAATGAAGTACAGGGTTCGTCATCATGCATCTCCACTCCAGACATGACTGCAAACATCAACACTGCATGGGAACAAGTCTCTTAAAGTCCGGCAATGCATGTACAATGAGATGTCAACACTGTCCCTGTCTTCTCTGCAGTTATCCAAGGTTTCAGTGGGGTCTTGTTCATTCTCTGGCTGTGTTAGAGTTTTCTAAACAAAAGTTTTAAAATATCTCTACAAACCTGTCCACAGACAACCAGAATATCCAAAGTCATTCTTGTCACTTTAATATCATCAACAAAGCCCATCTCGAAGTACAGCCAAGCATCAAGGCTTTTGTATGTCGTCAGGCTTTGCTGGTTTCCCCTTTTCCACTACTAAACTCAGCCATGATGATGGATGTTTTGCTACTTAGTCCAACTGACGGGGTAGAGGAAAGGAAGTGTCTTCAACATATACCCTCAATCAGTTATAAATCAGTTATAAATGAGGAAAACCAACTTCCCATCATAGACAAAGGCATATTTTGAGAGAAAATGCATCATCTTCAGAATGAAAAGCACAAAACCCAGTTACTGAAGGGAATTACACAGTGCATATATACCAAAGTGCAACCATGAATGCTAATGCACAATATTTACATACCAACCAGGTCAGGGCCCCACAAGACACAAAGACAGCCTGAGAGGCAGATGGGCTGTTTAGGTCAGTCCACAAGAACATGGATGAAAGCCCTGCTGAAACAGAGACTAGAGTGTGCGGACTAATTGGCCACACAAATCAACAAACTTATAGGAGATGACAAATTGTGGAGGAAAAGCACTATCTAGTTGTCTACCAAGTCACATTCAGTGCTCTCTCTTTTCAAGGAAGGACTGGATGCTACATTTAGATGGCTGAATCTTTAAAATGTGTAAATGTGCAGTGAGTTCACCATGTGGTTGCTGCACATAAGGCAGCAAGAATGACTGCCTGCCACATAGCCCATGAGGTAGCCATACCATAAGTCAAGTGAACACCTTACAAATACTATGAACACACACACACACACACGCGCGTGCGCACACACACACGCACACACACACACGCGCACACACACACACACACACACACACATGCTCATACACATGCACATATGTGCCATTGTCAAGAGAACTATTAGTTATTTGGCAAAAAATGTGTAGGTGAGATGAAAATAAATGCAGAGTTCAAAGATGGGTGTGGTCCGACCCATAAGAACTGAGTTCTCATGCAATACTGTAATAACAACTAGCAAGTAGTCAAAACATTCACTTGTGTCACAGCTGGTTTGTTTCCATCAGAAACTGGTCTGATGAAACTTTTTTATTTCCTACTGCCTCTTTCCCTCCTTGCCTTGTCTTTCCTCCTCTCCAGCTGATGTCAGTTAAATTCCAGTAAACATGTTGTGTCTGGCTCCCACCTGCCCGCATCACTAAGTTCATCTGTCAACCCTCTGAGATGCTCTGCAGCATGTTAAACAAGCCAAGCACCCGCTGGCCTCCAAGAACATTGGTTGTTGAGTGCATAGCCAAAGGCTAGGAGTCATTTTCCTGTTTCACTTTGTGTGTAGCACAGTGTTTCCCAAACTTCGGGCTGGATGTTTCACTGATCAAACGAACAGCCTTTTCCTTTCTTTCTTTGTTTTTAATTAACTCATTTTTTTTGGTAAACTGGTCTGCTTGGATCCTACATGTATACCATACATATCCCCATTCCATACAAATTTAATTTTACGTTTTTTTGTGTTCCTTCTCTGTAGTTTACGTGTGATGTAGATCTTGAAATTCATGGTGAATTTTGCATGTGTGGATCCCAGAGAGACAACATTTTTTTCTTTCAAGTCTTGAGCTGTAAAAGTCTGTAAAGTCTTGTAAAGTTACTATATTATTTGAGACGATGTGTAGGTGGAAGTCATTCTAATGGATTCTACAGCTGGTGACAAAGATGATGACATAATATATAAATGTCATCATACATCAAAATGTTTTAATAAAAGCAAAAGACACTGTGCACAGTGATTTGGTTTGTGTATGTATTTGTGTACCGGAGGCAAAGTTATTTGGCTTTTTATTAGGGCTGTCAGTTGATTAAAATTTTTAATCGTGATTAATCACATTAGTGTCCTGAGTTAACGCGCAATTAATCGCAAATTAATTGCAAATTTTTTACCCTGCTCTATATGTAACTTAACAAGATATTTATTGTGTTTCTAATTCTCTAGGAAAAATTGGAGAGGACAATAATAATTCCTTGGTCATCATGTGGTATTTAAGACTGGACGTGCTCCGGTGGTAACGTAGTTCACATTTACAATAAATACAAATTACTTTTG
>JAPZDV010000108.1:0-15885 GCA_029814665.1 Acanthurus lineatus
TTATCATTTATTGAATGCATTAGCATTTAGCGTGTATGATTATGCATACATTGACTTATTTTGTTTCATTTAGACCTAAACTAGATTAGTTCGAATGAAATATTTATGTGTATTTTTGACCTTTTAGGTCAGGTTTTTTTATGGATCAAATATTGACCTCATCTCAAGGATTCATCAACTCCCCGCAATTCAGCTCAACTTGGCGAGCTAAAACAACGAACTGGTAGGAAACACCTGACTCATACCTACCATTGTAAAGGAAACCCTCCGGATTACAATTTTTTTATTTCCTTTCAAGGATATGAACTAAATTTTCCTTTTTGGAGAACTTTATTATGAACACTCGACATTTGAACATTGAATTCAATTAACCACAATTGAAGCTCGATTTGTTTTTTTGGAATAAACCATTATTGTATTGATTGTTGTTTTCTATGTAAACATTCTCACTTATACACACACTTAAACTGCACTGTTGTTGTGTCTATTCATTTATAGCTAAGGCTCCTTTAAAGACCAGTTTTCTGTTGCTGCTATTGTGGCCGTAGTCATCCGTCTAGCCCATGTGTGTTACACTTTACTTTGTCCTGGGTGAAAGTGTGTGCTGTGTATTACCTTGTCAATTAAACTGAGGTTAACATCAGATATCAGCATCATCTCAGCTATATCTTGATGACCATGCTCTGCTGCCATGTGCAGAGCAGTTTGTTGTCTCTGTGAAGCATATGATGATGATTTTTAAAAATTTAAATAATACTCAACAACCATATATATGTCATGGTGAATAGTTTTCAGGATAAGGAATCCTTAACTTTACTAAAATCAATGTAAGGTCCTTAAGAGCCAGGGGCTTTATAGTCGTTAATGTGTTCCATTAAAGCTATAAAGGCTATTACTTACACTGTCAGTGATGTCCAGGTCACATTCAGCATCAATAAGCTGCCGTACAACCTCTGTGTGATTGTTAAAAACAGCTAGGTGGAGTGATGTGTTGTGTTGCTGTTTCAAACACAATTAAAGAAGACAATGAGAACATCTCATTTCAAAGAAGTCTTTTCATGGCCTCCAAGTTTAAACAGTTATGATAAGATTATAAAAATGATTATTTTATTTTGTGAAGGTGTAAGAAACAAACCTATGCAACAATATACTCTTTGATTTTGATAACTTTGCACCCAAATGCCCAAATTTCCCAGTCACTGTTGGCTTTTAACATTAACATTACTGTAAGAGCCATATTTGTTTCTTTCTTATGGGTCAAGCTGTGTTCATGGTTTGCCACTGGGTGTCGCTGTATGTATAAAAGGGACATCACTACTGAGTTAAGGTGTGTGTTTGACCCGGAAGGGGCTTACGGTTTTTGACCGCTGTAGTTGTAGGTGGCGGGGGGAACGTGATTGTTTGTTTCATCGTTTTGACATACTTGGATGCTTCAATAAATGGATGTATTACACTGCTGAACTGATGACACGCCTGCAGAACTTTATTGAACAACAACGTACAGCAAAGGTATCAACCTACAGGTACAATGCGTCAACCTGATCACTCACGGGAAGTCAAACACCTCAGAAGCTAAAGTATTAGGCTAAGCTTCTATAATTACACTGGCAGGAACATTTTAGCCCGATAATGATTTTGGTTCACTTAGCCTGAAGTGTTTTGTTCTGATATGTTTTCTTATGGACAGAGCTAGGTAAACAGCGAGCTTTGTAGGAAGATGGTGTCCCGATCCATTTTATGAAATCCTTCAGAGATATAATGACCACACCCATATGTGGGGTGATCAAAAGTGTAATACTGTATTTTTCCCTACAAGATCTAGTGTCCAGCCACTGTTTAAAATGTTGAACCAAAAAACAAACAAACATACAAACCAAGAAAACAGACACATTTAAATCAACATAACTTACATTGTTTACAGCATCTGCACTGATTCCTGCATTCAACAGCAAGCATGCTTCTCTGTCAAAGCCATGCTGTGCCACAAAATGAAGAGCACTCATATTGGTCTGTAGAAAGAAAACATATGGTCAAACTAAGGGTCTTTTGGACTGTCAGAGGATTATAGAGTACTTCGTAATCTCTCATGTTTTTTCAATACAGAAGACAGGATTTTAAAAAATAAACCATACGTGAGTTTGTGCATTGACATCACAGCCAGACTCCAGAAGCAATTTGATGCATTCATAGTGACCTCCATCAGCCGCCAGGTGCAGTGCTGTGAGACCACCCTTAAAACATAAAAAGTATACTTTAGTCAGACGAACTCCACACGGGGTCAGCAGGCATGAAAATCACTCACTTTTTGGCGAAATTCGCCGTTTTGAAACCAAAATAGGAGACCTGCGTGAATCCTGTAGATCCGATGAGAAATTTTGGGGAGGGGGGGTTGTGGACGGGACATGGAGGTATACCAGAGATGATCAGTGAACTGAGAACGTGGGTGCACCTGAAGGGAGCCTTAAATTCAATAAAAACATTTACTTTACAAGTACGAGAGCAGAAATATTAGTGCGAAGTGCCTCGCATTATTCTCTGCGAATGTAGGGGACTGCCACCTGATTGGTTGGTGAAGAGGAATACTGCTACCTGATTGGTTTGTGAAGGGGAATACTGCTACCCTATTGGTTGGTGAAGTATACACGCAGTTCACTCGTGCAGACCAAAACATTCGGAAGCTGAAAAGAAGACACCTCGCCAATTTGGAAAGTGGAATATAGCTAACCTTAGTTGCCTGACTGAATTTGGTGAGTGATGGTCTCAATAATTTCAATATTTTCTGGTATATCTAAGTCTGCAGTCGGCACACTCAGATCACTCTCAGTTGCCCCCCACCTACTGTTACTACTTTATAAAAGCATTATCCAACCCATACTCCTCTATTGTGGAAAGGTGCTTTACACAGCGCACCAATCAGCTTGCTTTGGTCAGTGTGATTGTGACCATGTATAGATAGATACTTAGTTATACATTCATACTGTCTTGTAATTCTGCTTGATTTTTCTCTCAAAATGCATCAGATTGATGCTTTTAAATATGAAATATTCAAATTTTTCTTCCGGGGAGCGTGTACCCGGACCCCCCTAGAGGTGTCGTATCCTTCTCACCTTTTTCACCCCTGACCCGTTTTCATGACTGGGTCAAACTGTTGCATTTGCTTAGGCTAGTAAGTTGTGTGATTAGTTTACAGAATGACTGACTTAATTACAACTGTTGATTATACGTTACCAGAGATAAAAATGACGTCTAATTTTATTGGGCCACATTCACCAATATCTTAAGTATTTTCTTTTTTTTTGTTTGTTTGTCTTTAGGAAGTTCTTAAGAGAACTCTGTGTTAGATTCATAAATGTGTTTTTTAACCACAGAAGTGTGTGCACTTGTGTTCTTAGATGGATGAGTGCCATTCTCCTGGTAAACATAAGTGTGAGTCAGTTGACCCTAATTAGGTAAATTCACTAAAATGCCTTTGAAAGGGCATGAGACTGAAGGGTGGTGTGAAGACACTGACAGAGGACACAAAGAAATGTCGTAAGGTAAAGCTGAGAAAATGTTAGCACCAAGACACAAAAAGAAACACAACTGGACGCATGTTAGCAGCAATGGTTGGCAAAGTTGGCCTCCTATACCTTTAATATCAGTTACATGATATCTCTGGCTCTAAGAGAGTTGATGTAGACTCACTGAGCTGCCGACCACTCGTTAAGTCAGCAGTTGGTGGGTGGTTCAAAGCCTCAGTGTGAGGCCCGGGCCCGGAAACTGCACTGTGTTTTTTCTTGGTTCTTTTTGGTTTGTTCTTTATTTCCATTGTTGATGTTGTTTTATTGTAATTGTTTGCTTCTAGAATTTTAGTGTATACTGCGCAATTTTTGTATATACTGCATAATTTTGTATATACTGTAAGCATCCTCTTGCACAAGAATTTCCTTCGAGATAATTAAAGTTTTTCTTATCTTATCTTATCTTGAGCTCCTTGAAAAAGCAAGATGATCGCGACAACAGAGAGCCTTACATGTCTGAGTGTGTCATGGACCTGTCCTTCTCTAAGGATGAGGTATCTTATCCTATCTTTGAATCACAACCTGTGGGAGTCCAGTGCCCGAACAAGAGCTGTCAATGCTCTCAACACCTTCTGCAACTTATTCCCACTGATAATGATCCCTTACCTGCATTCTTTGACTGAGAGTTGCCTTAAGGACAGCTGAGTGATCCTTTCCTTTCACACGTTGTTATTTGTGGAACAAGGCTGACACCCAGGAGGGTGACCAAAGAGAAAAGATCAAAGAGCCTGTCATCATTGTCAGATATCTCAAACACAAGGAAAAGGTAATAACACCAAATGATATCCATGCCAGTTTGTGGTTCCAGACTCTCTCAAATCTGAGTTCCGCAAGGGGATGTATGACAGTACTTGTAAGTTTAGGAGCTTGAGTCTGTGTTGCCTGATGTTCTTTTGGCCTCACGTTGTCCATGGTGTGTCATCAGCAAAATACCTGATCTAGAGGGGAGGGTGCTTCTGGATAGTATAAAGACCTCCACACTGCTGGAGATACTGAACAGTGAAGGATCCTAATAAGAAATCTGCGAACGTGCTAGTGGTGACTGATCATTTTACCCAGCTGGTGCAAGCCTTCACTTGCGGAGACCAGTTTGCCAAACAGGTTGCAAGGCAACTCTGGGATAAGTACTTTTGCATTTATGGATTTCCCAGGGGGATTCCCTCTGACCAGGGTGCCTCATTTAAGAGTCAGTTAATAGGTTCAAAGTTACTGGCGTGAAAGAGTCTCAGACAACTCCATACCATCTGAAGGGCAATGGTGGTGTAAAACTATTTAACCGAACACGGTAATATGACTTAAGCCCTCTCACCTGATGCAAAGCGCAGTTGGCACCAGTACCTCCAAACCCTGACATTCATGTATAACTGTACTGTCAATGAGACCATGGGCTACATGCCTTTCTATATTATGTATGGTAGAGTTCCACATCTTTCAGTTGATGTCCTTTGCAGGACTATCTTGACAGATCCTGAGATGAGCAGTTAATGCTATGTACAGCTATGTAGTATCTCTCACTAAAGACTTCAAGGCGGCCATGGCCATTGCTCAGGAACATGTTGACAAAAAGCAGAATCATCAGGCAGAACTCTATTACAGACATGTGAAAGGCAAGCCCATTGCTGTGGGTGATTGAGTCCTTGTCTCTGACAAATGTGACGAAGGAAAAAATAAGGCAGCCAACTGATGGGAGTCCACGGTATATACAATTGTGGTTGTAAATGCCTCTACTTACACGTACCAGGTCAGGAATCCAATCCGAATGTGGATTGTTTGATTACTGTCATTGAGGGGGATGTTGCAGGGAGCAGAACTCAAGAGTGGGTCGAGAATCTGGCAGATGCAAGTTTGGATGAGGAGTGAGGAGGTAGTTCGTCTGGTGCAGCCCTGAGTGTGGAGGGAGATCCAAGCTATGCCAGTGGTTCTTGCCTTCAGTCACCTGTTGAGCTGAACTCTGATCACAGTTCTACACATGCTCTTTCAGCAGAAACTCCATGTATTCCTGCACTGCCGACAGATGCTGTCCCCTCAGAAAACGACCACTCTGTGAGAACACTTTCCATTCACTCTGAATCAAGCCAGCATATACAGAGTCAGAGCCCATGTAGCTGCATAGTGAAGCTTGTCAACAGCTTTATAAGTTTCATGTCATATCAATGGGTTGTTAGTGATGCTAGTCAGCGTCTTGATAAAGTATCTCAGTAGAGGTTTCAAGTCTTTATGAATGTTATGTATTATTTTTGAATGTAACCTGATTGCTGTGTGTTCTCTGTAACATACTATTTTTTCTTTTGCATTACTGTATGTGTGTCTTAGTCTAGGTGAGTCCATGAATTGCTTTAAAATGGAACAAGGTTTAGGTGTGGTATAGACAGCATTCTGCTTCCAGGGATTGGTAGAGGCAGTTAAGCACCACTCTCATCCTTGTGGGAATGCTTTTGTTGGAGTGATTGTATAACCATGTCAGGTTTGTACATCTGTGACTTTGAGCAAAATTCAGTGGGGTTGGATGCAATAGAGTTAGAAATAACATCTATGTTGAATTTCTTCAAATTGATCTGACTGACTTATTAATGCTAAGTTGTCGCCACCTGGTGGTTTACTAGCGCAACTGTAGCAGTGGGGCTCCTAACTGGCATCTGAAGATGGCTGCATGTGTGAAAGGCTGTGATCAATATTTAAGAGTTTCATGCTTATTTAAAACTTATATATAAAACTTTCATTAAAATTTTGGGCCCTATCTTATACTTACATTCTTAATACAAAAAAGTCATTACATTTATCACAAAAGGGCAAAAAATCCAGTAGTTTAAATTTCAAATAGCTTACACCTATGCGCCCAGCATAAGTCCACAGAACATGGCACAGGGGTTTTAACCTTTGCCATCTTGTTTCAGGTGCCACTGGGGTACATCGGATATTCCTATTAGTTGTGTACAACTGCCTCATCAATTCATGAGTGTTTCATGGGTGTTTTTTTGGCCAAAAATGCAATAACCAATCAGAGAGTCTACTCTCATTACACTGATTTTTCTTTTCTGTTGTGCATATGTGAGTCCTTGCAGTTGCATTATTCGGTACTGATTATTGTGTGATATTGATTTTTACACCAGGTAAGCACTGTCTATTGTAAGTAATAATATGATGTCATAGAAAAGTTGTAGATGTTCAATTTATATTATGATGTGTCTTCATTTAAAACTAAGGTTAAAATGCTGTATAAAAATTAGGGCTGTCAGTCGATTAAAATTTTAAATCGCGATTAATCGCATTAGTGTCCTGAGTTAACTCGCGATTAATCGAAAATTAATTGCAAATTTTTTAGCCAGCCCTTTTACATTTACAATAAATACAAATTATTTTAGTTTTGTCCAGAGAACCATCGGGCAAAACTTTAAAGCTAAACTTTCTGTTTAAAAGTCCCTTTTCTGTATCCATTTCTGCTTTTTAATCGTTTGCAATGTAATTTTAGCGCCACTTCCTGAAACTACGGGAGCTGGCAAGGCACAGACCGTGCGTGCGTTAATCGCACGTTAAAAAAATTAGTGCCGTTAAAAGGAGTTTGAGTTAATGAGTTTTGAGTTTTATTAACGCATTAACTTCGACAGCCCTAATAAAAATACTTAAAAATGCATTTTCTTTACTGCTAAATATTCTTTGTATTTTTATTACACATAAAGATTAAACATGCTTACTCATTGGCTAAAAATATATTACACAGTACTGTAGATTGTGTGATGTTGATTTTTTACATCAGCTGCAAAATTTAAAAAAATTATATTCAGAACAACTCCTCTGTGGCATCCTTCCTGCACCATAAACACCAGTGATACAGGGACACATTTCTTGTTGTCCGGCAGACAGACACAACCAGTTACACAGGCAAAGAACTGTCTAAGCTGAACCAGTGCTACAGGCCAATCATCAGAAACATGGCACGGTCAATTGTGTCATCAAATGAATGTCTGGACACTGACTTGACTGGGACTGGTCTTGAAAAACAAAATTCATTATTGAAAATATATTATAGATGACAAAAAAACTACCGTAATTCAAATAGTATTATATAACTGCAGAACAGAAAAAATATGCAATAGCAGTTTATTTTGCTCACAAACTTCAGCTCTCAAATGTGCCTTAGTGTTCTCTTGAGTGTATGTAGATTTTGTGCTAACCTGAGAACATATCCCAAAAAAGAAAACATTTGTGAATGTCAAGTTCTTCAAAAAAAAAAGTGTGTAGGTGGATTTTAAGAAGGGGCAATATTGTTTAAAATCACACTTTTTCAGTTCTTTGATTCTATATTTTGGTTCCTTGAGTGTCTACCAACTTACAAACGCATAAGTGAGATTGTCCAGTCAGTTCTTTGTGGGCTGCACTTATCAAAGTATGCCTTTCAGTAAACCATTCAAATTTCCTCCAGCTTGCTGCATAAACCAGCTCATTATGCAGGGTCACCTCCTCATTTGACTAAGTTTTCCCATGTTTAAGCTGCTAGCCTGTATATTTGGCCAGTTTAACCTACTGTTAGCACTGCTGCTAGTATGGGTATCATTAATTGTAGGCTCAGGTGCTGGGGTATGTTAATTACTTACTGACATGCTGGTTAGTTAACTTTAATGTCCCAGACCTTGGTTTAAAACCAACAGTAGTATAACTGCATGCTAAATATTACAGTATATACTGTATCACTACGCACCTGTCAGCTCAATTCTAACACACAATTGGAATTTCTGTTTATGTGCTACCGAAGTTAGCATTGCATCAGCGATAAAAATATATTTATAAAACCATCAGATTGAGTTACATAATTAACTTAAAAGACGTGTGGTCATATTTACAGGCAGATTTTGCAGCAGGAGGGGAAAGATTCATCCATCATGATGATTGTAATGATTTGATACCAATACAAACTGAGTCTGTTACCAGCAGCCAAGTGCTACACTAAGCTCTCATGGTGAGGATAGGGTCATGGCCAAAATCCATGGATGGTTATTGAGAACTGGATAGGGTACTACCACTAGGCTTTGCTGCCAATTCCTCCAGTGGCCACTTGTGGTAACTGCAACAAAAAAAATCCTCTGCAGCCAAAAAAGCATTTTTCCCAAAAACCACAGTTACAAGACAAGACACCAACAGCTGGAAGGATCAAATTTTATTCTGCTAATTGTCTTTTTTAGGGCATGGGGGATTAAATTTGTATGACTTTATCAGAGCCTGTAAAAAGGGATTTTTAAAGTGTGACGTCACTACAGCGAGCAAGAACACTGAGTATGGTTCTAGGTCAAGCTCATGAACTAGCAAGCATGTGAGGTGAAGTGTCTATGGTGCAGATGTAAAAGTAGGATCATGGAATGATAAACTAAGATCAACTTTAGTTGTAAATATAGCTTGACATTTTGTTGGAATTTAATGGCTTTGTATGTAATAAAAAGCCCTTTCTATGCATATTATCTCCTTTAATTGATGTATTAGCCACTAAAATAAGCCAAAGTTACATGCTATACATGCTCAAAACACTTTTACAGTTGGTGGTGATATGAGGCTACACAATAGCATAGATGTATTAATGTCTTTCTTACCTTAACATGTAAAGAAATCTTCTACTTACAAAGCCAATGTGCTTTGTGACTTCTTTATATTTGTCCATTTAGATCCCCATTCACCATATCCCTGATACAGGATGTGCTCTGAGGAAGCCCCCTCTGCCTGTTACCTGAAAATGTAAGTTTTATTTCACATTAAGTTTACCTATAGGCTACTTTGAGTATGATTAATATTATGAAATTGACTATACCTTGTGTTTTAGGCTGTGTAAAGAACTGAGAACTAATTCTGAAATGATGATTCAAAATGGCAATAGTCTACAAATTTTTTAAAGGCACCAATAAGTTAGTCCATGACTAGTTAGGTCATGAACATATTAATACAGAAATGCAATGGGTGAGCATGATTATTATTAAAACGTTGCTGAAAACTAGCAAAATGATCAATACGATTACATTAAATAAACAATAATATGTTCGATCGATCTTTCAGATTTGATTTGTTTTGGCTAGTTTGTCTTCTTGACTTGTGGGACCTCCACTGGCAGTCTCCAGGGATGAAAATCATCCTATTTTTCATCACCGACCGGTGCCAGTGGAAAACCACTAAGCAGGGGTGGTTAAACAAGGCCAAAGATTGGGTGAACAGTGCGATGAAAACCTTGTCATTAAATTAGGGGGTTTTATGGTTTGTCATCCTCACAAAAAGTCTAATACCACTGGGCTGTTTTTTTTTGTGGGATGGAGGTCATTTCACCCCTTTGGGAAATGAGATTTTCTTAAAGAGCATATTTCAGGCACTTAAAAGCCACTATCAGAAGTAGTAAAGCTTTACAATCCCTGATAGGGCTTTTTTTCTCTTTTCTTTATGTCATGATCACATTTTTTATTTTTTTTTGCATAGTTTGCATATGTTAAAACGTATAGGCTATATTGTTGTATAGTTTTTCTGTGCATGTGGGATACTAAATGCAGTTTTGGTGGAGGTCACTTCCTTTTTCTGTTAATAATTATTATTTGCATATTATAAAATGTGATCTGACAAATACATAATAAACTGCATGTAGCCTTAATTAAAAATAGTTCTAGGCTGTATAATGTTGCAAGTTAGTGAATTATTGTGGCCTTGAAATGCCAGTCAGTCACAAAATAAAAATACAACTGTAAAAAGTAAAAAACAACAAATAAAAGTAAGAAAACACAACTACAAAAGAAAAAACAACAAAAACAAATAGCAACTAAAAGAGAAATTAACATATGCAAAAGGAAAAAATACAACTACAAAAAACACAACTGCAAAAAGAAAATTCACAATTACAAATGAAAAAACAACAACTAAAAGTAACAACACAACAACAAAAAGAAAAAAACACAAATGGAAAAAACCCAACCTGCTCCAATGTAGTCTAAAGGCAGAAAAGCAGTGGGATCACCTCTATTGCATTTCACAAACCTGAAACTGTGCTTTATTTAATATTTGGAGTGACTACAATGATTAAGTCCAGGTCTGACAGGTCTTTGTGTAGTGGATTTTAAGGGAGACCAGGTTCAATGTGGTCTAAAAAATGAAAAAAATGTGGAATTTGCCCCTATTGCATTTCACAAACTGAATAAAGATTTCACAAGTGTGAAAATGGGTGTTGAAGCTTTAGTCAGTACCATTATCAAGCTTTCACAACAGTTTGCAGAGCTAGAACCAGGAGAGTGGTCTCCCAGCAATATAGATAAACTTCCCATTACTTTTCCCTTAACTGTTGAATTGGAGGCTATGAATCGGATTTCAACTTTGGCGTCGTGTCAGCTACTGGGGAGAAGTATTTTCCTCTTACCAACCCTACTCATTGTGACTTGGTGATAGGTTGACAACATATCAAGTATGCATGTATTTTCAAGATGGCAGCAAGTGTGTTATGTCCTGTGTTTAAGTTCATGGTTTGCTCTCCTTTGCCTCAAATCATAACAACAAAGAATAAGGTGACAGAAGTGGTGTCATCTTGTAAATATCTAGGTTTTCATCTTGATAAACAGTTGTCTTTTAAACTTCATATTGATCAAATGGCAAAGAAACTTAAATGTAAGATGGGTTTTTATTATGGAAATAAGGCTTGTTTCAGTTTTCAAGCAAAGGAGTGGATTGGGGTAGCAACTTCTGATGTATCATCTCGAATGTATGCCCTGCATTGAAATGATCTCAAACAAAAGATGTTAAATCCTTGTTAGAAAACATATTAGCATCGTGGAGTGCGACAAAGTGTCTAATCAGCAACAATCCACGGCCATAGCAGGTACCTTGCCTTTCCAGTTTAAGTTAATGTAATTGTGCTTGTGCTGCAGTTGTGTTTTTTTCTTTTTGCTGTTATGTTTTTTCTTTGTGCTATTGTGTTTTTTCTTTTCAGCATTGTGTTTCCTATATGCAGTTTTATTTTTGTTTTGTGGTTGTATTTATTGCTTTGTTGTTGTGCTTAACTTTTTGCAGTTATGCTTCATTTTGAGACTGTGATTGGAAATTCAAAGCCAAAGCAGTTATTTATGAAAAATGAAAAAATATGACAGCAAAAAGAAAACAGGCCTGTCATTGTTATATCATCATCTTTATTAACATGTCTGCAGTAAGAAATAGTACAGCAAGATAATATAGGAACTCATAGCTCATCTCCATCCTGAGCACAGTGTGCAGCTTGAGAAGTAGAAAAAAATGCAAGTGAAAACAAAGTTGGCCATGACCAAGACTTTAGGCCTAAATCTGCATTAAAATAATAAAAAATGCCTCAGATAGTTAATCAGTAAATACGAGTAAAGTGCTCTTGGATATAATATAGTCAAGGAATATAAAGGCCAGTTTACACCAAAGATTAGCGACACAAAATAGTTGTGGGGAAAGTTGCAACAGTGTAGACTGGTCTATCTCAGCTTGGCTCAAGCCGGCTGACAGTATCTCATGTAACTCAGCTTATCCAGTCACCAGAGGCCAGTTTTAGAATGTTAGGCACACCCTTGTTTCAACAGCCAATCAGCTCATAGCAACATAACAGTTCAAGATCAAGGAGGCAGACTTCTGGATGGAGGAGAGGGACATGAAACCAGCTCATAAAGTTGTTTGAGGAACAGCCGTGTCCTAATAACACAAGCTTAAAAAGTCACTGCAATAAGTTCAACAAACACGCAGCCCTTTCCCACACTGTGTCACAGCTGGGTGCAAGCAGTAAGTGCTTCTATTAAATTCACGTTTTTGTCTCAAGGTATAATGTGCTGTATTTGTTTATTAGAAGTGACACCAAGTCCTCTAAACGTTGGAACTGTTCTGGGAATAAAAATCATAAATTTATGAAAGAGAGAGTAAGAGAAAGAAAGAAAGAAAGAGAAAAAAAATCTACTAGCACTTGGAAATATTGTGTTAGTCCAGAGTTGGGTCAGGTCAGGCACAGGCTGGCAGATCGGGTCTCGCAACAAAGGTAGTCATGCTCTGCTCCGCTCAGTCTATCCGTGTTACAGGCCTGTGCTTACTCCAGTTTCGCTCTGTCCAGCAGTGTGGTGTGCCCAGAGCTGGGCTGTCTCCCTCGGGCCTGTGTGCAGGGCGCGCCTCCTGTGGGTAAGTCGTTTAGTTGCCCGCCTTTTACATCAAGCTGCCGATGGTCTGGTGAGGGGTATTTACTGCTGTTCTCTCCCAGACATCGCTGGTGGTGTCTGGGCTGTGGGTCTCCTACTCTTGCCGCGTGACACTTTGAGCCTGCTCCCCGGTAGGAAATGTTTATTTGTAGCATTTGTTATTTCTTTTGTAATTTTGCATAATTTAATTTTAATTATGTTAATTTGTTTATTTCACAGTGCGCGGCTGTCGCCTGCAGTTTCGGGCCTCGCTGCTGTTTTGGCTCTTTTCCTCTCTATTCCCTTCTCCCTTTTCACGGAGTGTGCCAATCAGCGCTCGGGTTTGGCTGAGACCTACAATCTGGCCAAAGCAGCCAACGTGAGATGGGAACGGGCATCCCGACCCTTCCGTGACGCCGAAGTGTAAACTCCATCCTGAATGGGCTCCCTCATGGCCACCAGGCAGCGTGACTGGCAGTTCTCTCCCCAAGACGAGATCTCGCCGGTGGACCAGTCAATGTGAGGGTTATGTTCAACTAACAAAGGATAACCTAGCAAGACTTGGTGTTGTGGTGCATCATAAACGTAAAATGAGATGTCTTCAGTGTGAGAATCAGTAAAGGTGAGTGTTACGTGTGAAGTGCGGTGAGTGACTATATACAGGAGACGCCCATCCAAAGCAGTGGCGGGCATGGGTGAATCTAAAGCTACGAGAGAAAGCTGAAGCTTGTCTTTCAGGGACTTGTCCATGAAGCTAGCATCGGCACCTGAATCCACTAATGCTGTGTGACAAGAAGAATGTGATGCATGAAAAAATTAGTGTACTGCCGGCTAGACCTGTGCTTACTGAGGAGAGGACTTACCAGCACGGAGTTTCTGGGGAATGGGCCTTGGCGACGAACAGGACAGTTACTCAGGAAACGACCCAGCTGAGCACTGTAAATGCAACGACCCTCATTACGTCTGCGGACATGTTCCAGCAGTGACAGGTTTTACGGAAGCAGGTGCCTGAGGTGGTAATGAGGGTTCAGGAGGGAAAAATCCCTGGTGAGGAGAGACAGGATAAGGCCTCATCCTTTCTCGTTGGAGCTGTCTTTTGTCAATGCGGGATGCCAGAGCAATGAGGGCCTCCAGCTCGGAAGGCAGATCAAAAGGGGTAAGGTGATCCTTTAAACGTTCAGAGAGTCTGTTAAAAGAAGCATCAACTAAAGCCAGCTGATTCCACCCACTATCAGCAGCTAACATACGAAAATCGATGGAGTAATCTGTCACACTTCTCCTTCCCTGGCGTAAAGCGACAAGAGCTTTGGCAACCTCACGACCAGGAGTGACAGTCTGAAAAATCTAAGTCAGAGTGTTAATGAAGAGTGGAAGAGAGTTACAAATGACTGAGCAACGATTCCACTCAGCAGCGGCCCAACCCTTGGCCCAGCCGGTCAAATGAGACATCATGAACGCCACTTTGCTTCTATCAGAAGGGAATGAGGAAGCATGAAATTCAAAGTGAAGCTCGCATTGAGTGATAAAAGGTCGACAGTCACCTGACTCTCCAGAAAAATGTTCGGGACTGGATAGACGCAGGTGTTGGCTTTCAGCTGAAGAAATGGTCGACGACAGAGGATCTGGAGCCTGAGATTGTGAAGTAGATGCAGCAGCGCCCTCCTCAGTAGAAGCCACGGGGTTGTGGTTCTCTAGACGATCCGCCAGCTGATTCATCTGAGCGGTGAGATCAGAGAGAAGAGTCTCCTGACGCTTGTTGGTCTCAGTCAGTTCATGTTGGAGCCAAGCCAACTGTTCGTCCTGCATCTGAATACGCTGAGCTTGGACTCTCAGAGCACCATGAACAGGGTCAGCATCTGCGGGGTCCATGTTCTGGTCAGATCGTTCTGTCAAGAACTGAGCAGACAGGCTGTGGACCCATAAAGCAGAGCTGAGGCAGACGGTTAACAAAAGACAGTTTAATTCCGAAAAAGGTTGGTACACAGGGAGTCAGTCAAACCAGGCAGAAGTACAAAATCGCTAGGCAAGAAACAGGAACCAGGAATCAGAATCTTAGAACATACACGAGGGGTCAAAACACGAGGAAAACGAGCCAGAACGCTGTGACAAAGAACGCAGATGATCTGACAAAGACACACTGGGAGAGGGGGGGTATATATATACACAGGGAGAGGGGATAATGAGACACAGGTGAAGACAATGAACAATCACACACACAGGGAGTCAAGATACTGAGAAGAAACACAAACAGGAAATGAGGGAATCCAACTAAATAAAACAGGAAGTGGAAAAACTAAACAACTTGACGTGACATGACATCAGGTACCACTCCTTGTCTTGGATGTTTTTCAATTCACATTTCCTAAATATAGTACAGTACATGTTTTAGGTAGTTCATAGCCCATTATATTTTTCATCTCTTTCCGCATATTGTCCCAGTATTTTGTAATTTTGGTACAATGCCAAAAAACATGTGTGATCCACATTCTGTTCCCCACACCGTCTCCAGCAAAGTTGTTGAGCAGCAAAATTCTTTCTACATTCTGGAATTGCTAGTTGTATGCTGTATTTAAGGCACATTATGCCACATATCTTCAGTTATTACTTCCTTTAGTTCTTTTTCCCACTTATCCCTTATGTACAAAGTTGAAGTGTTTCTGTTTGCTACCATACCTTGGTATAATTCAGATATTACTCTTATAAATTTGTTCTTGTATGCATTACATAGAGTCACAATCATTTTATTTTGGTCACCCAGGAGGTTTGGCCTTATTTCTTTGCTAAGGTAGTCTCTGATTTGTAGATACATGTAAAAATCTTGTTGCTCTAATTCATATTCTCTCCTTAATTTAGAAAAGCTTTGATTTCTCTTTTCTCAATTACTGTATCTAATATGGTTAGGCCCCTATTTGCACATTGTAGCATTTCAGCCGTTAGCTGAAACAGAGAGACAAACAAGCACTGCAGTTTTAAGCCAAGATTCCTACATAGTCTGCTTTACATTTCCATAAATAGCGGAACTATCTTAGGGTCAAAATTTGATGCAAAAAAGTTAATTAGTTAAATATGTCTGTTCCTGACACCTTTGTGAAACGGACTCCAGGGGTCCGTTTCACAAAGCAACAAACTCTGAGTCTAACCCTGAACTCTGAGTTGATCTACTCTGAGATAGGAAACTCTGAGTTTTCAGTTCCAGA
>JAPZDV010000109.1:0-15846 GCA_029814665.1 Acanthurus lineatus
CTCTTTCAGTTTCATATGTTTTACTCTCTAGGTGGTTCAGAGTTCTTGCTGTTGGCAGTCATGTCTTATGACAGGTACGTATCCATATGTAAACCTCTGCAATATGCAACCATCATGAACAAAACAACAGTCAGTATTTTCCTGCTGTTAGCGTGGCTCCTGCCTGCCTCTCAGGTCGCCGTCCCTGCTGGACTCAGTGCGAAAAAAAAACTCTGTAGGTTTAATTTGAAAGGAATTTTTTGCAATAACACAATGTACGAACTTCACTGTGTGTTCTTAAAGATAGAAGATATAAGGGATATGATCATTATGTTCAATGTTATACTTGTTCCTGTTGTTTTCATACTTTTCACCTACACCAGGATTCTCATCATATCGTATCGCAGCAGCAAAGATGTCAGGAGAAAAGCTGCACAGACGTGTTTACCTCACCTGATAGTTTTAATCAACTTCTCCTGTCTGTGTGCATTCGATGTCATTATAGCTCGACTGGAATTTAATTTTTCAAAAACAGTGCACATGATAATGACTTTACAGGTGGTTTTGTACAATCCTCTCTTTAATCCGATCATATATGGACTGAAAATGAAAGAAATATCTAAACACCTGAAGAGGCTGTTCTGTTCAGCCAAAACGCTCTCGTATTAACACTGAAACCAAATGTGCAAATGAGGATTATTTTCAGTGAGGTTTGAACTATTTAACTAACTATTTATCTTTGTTAAATGCACAGCAAAGAGCATTGTTTCTATCAATGTTGACTGATATTTTTCTATAAAATCACTTGATCAAATTTCTTCTTCTGTTTGTGTTTTTACAGCGGCAGTCTGTGACTGATATTTAAATATGTTGAATTGTTTCCTGACATTGTTTGCAGATATTTGCACTCCACACTGAAGTGAATGCAAATCCACCTTAAACTGCTGCAGTCCAGACAGACCGACTCTTCACTTCATCACAGCAAAATCATTCACAGTACAAACATTCATGTTCATTATATTAACGTTAAGATTGATATTTTGACTTTAAAATGGTCAGAATGGTGTTAAAAAATCTGCTGCTGCTCTTTGTAGTCTCTGAAACACGAGCAGGTTCAGGAGCAGAACAGTGACTGTTTATTTTTACTGTTTTCACGTCTTTGTAATCTCGACCTGCTGCTTTCACTGACAGACAGTGATTTCACGTCTGTGCAGTCTGAAACAAAGCAAACATGTAACTAGAAAGCACAGCTACAGTTTAAAATAATCATGACATCATGTTTGCATGTCAGGCCGCAGCTGCAGCTCAGACGCTGAGTCCTGCAAGTCCAGAAAACCTTAAACCTGAAGGAAACAGAAGGAGTCAGAGAGCTCCTAGCAGGTTCATTTGATAGTTTATAAATTTTTAATTAATATCCAAAAACTGACATCAGATTTAAAAAAAAAACTTTATAAGCCTCATCCTCATGTATTCATGTCATATTTGACATTCTTGTTTTTTTGTTTGTTTCTGCACTCAGACTGATAAAGAAAATAAAAGCTCATTAATAAAAAAAACAGGTGAAAAAACAACACGTGCTTTGAAAATGAGCAGTAAAAAATCTTTCAAATAAAAAAATGTGCCAAATGTCAGCAGAATGTAAAATTTCTTCTTATGTTTTTAATGAGCAGTATTTTGGTTTTTTGTAATGAGGGTCAGTAATTTCTCTAAGAAGGTTTTAGTGCCGCTGTGGTCAGAATGAAAAAAGGTTGTAACTCGTTTTCAGTCACTTTATTTATAATGAAATCATTTGTTTCATGTTGTTATGATATGTGTTTTTTGGTAGAGATAGGTTATTGTCAGGCAATCAGTTCACAAGGGGGCGCTGTTTTGTTGTCTCACTTATTTAAGGTTTTAATGATCCGACACTGTAGGAGAGAAAAGGTGAGCTTCAGACATTATGAGAAGTTCCAGTGACACGAAAAAAGAAAATACACAGCAAAGACGACACCAGGTGTCTGTGCAGGTCGGCTCGTCAATCAGAAACAGATCCAGAAAATCACACCTGGAAGCCACCAGATGTGTTACACAGATGTGTTAAACAGATGTGATAAACAGATGTGTTACATAGATTACAGACACCAACCACAACCACATGCAGTAACGCAGAAAAAGCAACCTGCTGGCAGCCAGTTTGATGGAAGAAGCAGCGAGGCCGTAACTCGCATGGACACAGAAGTCTGAGTATATTATTCTTCTGCATAAAAAATCACTGTTGGCCAAAGAGTCAAAATCTTTTTGGTCGCTCTCATCATTAGCCGATGTAAGCATGACCGTCATGTAGGTGCCCATCATGACTTAATACTATATGATCCATGATGAGCTTCTACATGTAACACATCAACAAAAAACATCTGTGTATGTGTGAGAAAGATAAACTTTATTAACTGCAGAGAAAGTTCTTTAAATATTTACAGTTTCAGGTTCATTATATAATAATGTCTGCTGACCTTGAACGTGAGCTCCTCTCTGCTAACCTCATCTCTCTGACAGTCAGTCTGAAGGATCAGCCCAGGTATGTTTTCACCTGCTGTCTGTCCTTTAACTCTCTGTACCAGCTTCTCCCACAGGTTTCTGAAGGACATTGTGTCTGTACAGCCTGTTTCATTCAGATAAACCTTATTTACACCTGTGTAGGACAGGGGTTAACTCTTCAGACCATCATGGCCTTTGACAGGTTTGTTGCTGTCTGACCTTTCAGCTGGTGAGATGTCTCTTGGTTTTTCATTCTGCTCCACCCTGTGTGTGTTATCAGCTTCCTGTCTGCCTTTATGTGGAAATGAGCAGCACATCTTCACCAGCTGGCCGGTGGTCCAGCTCTCCTGTCTGCACACGACTCTGCAGCTTTTTGGGTCCAGTTCTTACCGTGAAAACCATCTTCACCCCCGTTCTTTGTGCTATACACGTGCCTGCAGACCTGCCTGCCTCACAGCGTGACGTTTATTAACTACACCTTCCCTCCCTTACGTGACCTTTCGATGATTCGGATGCTAGAGGGGTGAGTACAGTCATCAGTTGTTTTATCTTTAGAGTCCATGATCATTCCTCTGATTTACAGCCTGAAACTGCCTCAGATCAAAGACGCCGCTGTTGGATTCCTGAGGACCTGAAGACAAAATGTTCCTGTCTTTTTTGCATGAACATGTCCATGAAAAACGATGACTCGAGTCGATCTGCATGATACATTAATGTCCACTAACATGTTATCTCTGCTGTTACTTTTTATATTTAGATTTTTTGAAGAAAAAAGATGCTGTTTTGAAACAGGTCCCTTCGATCACTCGCTGATTGATAATTTGACTGATTGATGAGGAGAGGCAGACTTGTGTGATTATAATATTTCTCTTTATCATGCTGGTGGAGTTTTGCTGTGTTTGCTGAGACAGGAAGCTTTTTGCTTTTTGCGGGACGCTCCGGTGTTTCCTGAAGCTCAGACTGTGTCGGCAGCACAGATTTGTGATTTTGGGCTACATCAGTAAAATTCACCAGACTTTAATGAGACATGCAGCTCATGCAGCTTTCTGCCAAATAAAACAGAGAAACTGTATCTGCTAACAAAGCTTTGCTTGTCTGCCATCTAGTGGTTTCTTCATGTTGTTGCAGTTAGTGTGTGACGTGATGGGTGAACCTGGTGAAAGTCTGTGCAGTTGAGCTCTTCTCTGCAGGATTCAGTGTGAAGATGCTCTCTTTAAAGGTGTCATTTGTAATATTTTAGCACCAGTTCCAGTCCAGCTCCTCCGCTGAGGTCAGGTTTTTACGGTTTATGCAGGGTTCAGTGTAAACTGCGGTGAAAGTTGTCTGAAAGACATGAAGCTGTTTCCACGACGGGAGGGTTGAACTGTGAAACAGCCTGTGGGTTTTAAAATCGTACAGTGTGTCATGATGTGCAAGTTAAGATTCAGTCAAATGATTTGAAGGAGATCTGACCACATTTTTGAGCCACATCATGTTTGCACTGTAATCAGCTGATGAGCTGTAATCATGATGATGAGGAAGGAAACCAGGACTTGATGTCACAGGAGGAAACCTGCCTGACCTGGAACCTGAGATCTGAGATCTGAGATCTGAGATCTGAGGGCTTCTCGACAGAGTTCCTCCTGTTGTCTCGCTGTGGTTTTCTGGTTTGACTCCAAACTGATGCTGCAGACTGAAGATGTTCTGAAATGTTCACAGAACAGGAAAAAGGGAATAAGTGTTTGAAGTTGTTGTTTATTTGCTCCTTTTGAGTGATGATGAAAAGCTTCATAAGAGTTGTTGGGTTGCTGTTTCCTGTCCTACCACTAGGTGGCAGTGAAACCAATGAAATCAGTGAAGTCACTGCTGTTGTCCAACATGAAGGTTAAACTAAAGAGGCCTGGAACTGGGTCACACGTACTGAGGAACCTTGTTATTATAATCACACAAACCCTCAGCATGTTGCAGTTTAACTGGTCGAAGCTCAGAGCCGACACGGTTTTCATGGACAGGAAGGGGTTAAAAATTCAAAAAGTTTGACTGAAAAGTAACTAAAGCTGTCAGACAGAAGTAAAAGGTGCAAAATCTGCTGATGAATTTTGCATTAAATGGAGAAACAACAGTAAAGAACATGAACCTTGTACTTCAGTGCTGTATTAGGTACATTTACTTTGTTACATAGAAATGTGCCTCTGGTAGTGACGAGTCAGCTTTATGAAGCTTTATGAAGCATCTCAGCTCGTTGTTTTTGTTCGAACTGCAGGTAAACAGACAAAGTGAAGCTTTTATCAGCTGAAGAGCAGATGTTTCCTCAGGAGGAGACCAAACTCAGAGCTGACAGACAGAGAAGATGGACTGATGTTCTTCAGGTGGATGTTTCAGAAAACAAAAAAACAAAGTGAGGACTCGTCGCTGCAGTTTGAGAGGAAAACAAGAGGAAACAAGAAGCTGCAGGCCTCACGTCAAACTAACCCGGTTTAACCGTAAAACCAAAACTCACTGCAGTACTGCAGCGGGGGGGGGCTTCAAACCCCCCTACAGTTTAAAACTCAAATTGGTCCTCACAAAGACACAAAACACACACACACACCGAGCTTACAGGCATGGTACGTAATCAGCATAGCTAAGCCTTACACAACGTCCATTACACCACCTCCTTACACAAACACACACGTCTGTCTGTCCGCATGTTATTTCTCTGTGTGCAACACACTGCTGTGCACACACACACACACACACACAAACACACACACACATACACACACACACACATGTCTTAATCACGGCATATAAACCAGGCTTACATGTTTATCTCGATGCCTTACAGCATCTACATGCCCACGCCTCATACTGCATGTATTACACCACCTCCCTCCCTCCTACACACACACACACACACACACACACACACACACACACACTAACCTCCCCCCTCCTGTGAGTCTCATGGGAGTCCTGCCACACATTCTTGAGTGCAAACTTCATTGTAGCAGTGATTCAGAGCAGCTCATGGCCAAATAAGACGAAAAGGCCTTGGCTCGCTGCTCGTCTGAGCTGTTTCTACACACACACACACACACACACACACAAACACACACACGAATGTTTGTAGATTTATGAACAAGAACTTCATGTAACTTCATGCGAGCTGGACGCTCTGCAGAGAGTTTCTTCTCTGCAGCAGCTTGTGGATGTTCAGTGCATGTTGTGTCTTTCCAGGTTCAAACATTAAAGTGTCGTTCACATGAGGGCCCCCCCCCCCCCAGCCTGTGACTTCCTGTCCGGACCTGAACTGATCTTCACCTGGTTCTTGTCCCTCAGGACTCAGGACTTTACATGGTCTTGACTGGAGCTCCTGCCAGTCTTTACTTGGACCTGGTTTCGTTGAGCTGGGACTTGTAGGGCTCAGCGGCTCTAAACTCGACTCAGACCCGGGAGTCGACTTGGATCAGTCTGTCCTGACTTCACACTCGGACATGTTGGACTCGGTTCCTCTCTGTACTGAACTGCACTTGATGAAGGACGAGTCCGGGTCAGTTCAGGTCTTCTGAGGACCTTCATGTCTTAACCTGGGACCTCGATGTCTCCTTCATCTGACGAGAAACTGACCCGTCTGTTCACTTGAACTTCAGAATATTTGACTTTTGGGTTCTTGAGCGTCTTGGTTTGGGATCGACTTTAATGACTTTAGATATGAAAACAACTTGATCACCTTGATTGATAACTCTGATCTGACTCAGTTTGACTGTTGTCTTTATTAACTTAAATGTCCTGACTTTCCTTTTTCTTTCTTAACTTGAGACACAGAATCTATCAATCACTGATACTGATCAATAACATCTCCAACAGGCTGCTGCGACAGTAAATCAATGTCCTTTTGATAGATTTTTTTAATGATGAAAAGTGATGCAGCATCATCACCATGACCTTTCATCGTTACCATGGAAACCCAGGACGAGCACGTGACAGCGGACAAACCGTGTGGACACAAATAAAATGTCCTTTTTCTTGTTCGTCGCCAGAAAGTCCCGCAGAAGTGCGTGATCGTCTGTCTGGCGGTGGAATGAACTTCCTGTTGTGACTCACGACTCCTCAGGTCAAGTTACGCTCAGACAAACCGGAAACAGAGAACTCGACCTTCAGAATAAAAGCATGCTCCGTGCCGTCTGAATTTAGAGTTCTTTTAGAAAACAGTTGATAAACTCACATTTGAAGACATTTTAAGGGAAAAAGTTAAGTTACACAAACTTTTCATCATATTTGACGTTTCCCAGAAATCCCACATGTCCATACTAAGTTTGATGAGATGTGACACCGAATAAAACATTTAGTTATCTGTTTTATCCGTCTGTCTCTGCTGTATTATTTCATATTTTCAGACAAGGTGTTTATGTTCCTCTGAGGTGATGTCCTCTGTGTCTTTTTATGAATTAGATAGTTTAAACATCATGAGGGAGTTTGCAATCAAATGAAATTAATGACATAAATGACATTTAAATGACATAATGTGGTTATGTAATACTTCCTGATTTCAGTATATTATTATACAAATTAAATTAGTTATTTTGTTTATGAAGACTGAGCTATAAACTAATCAGCCTATATTTTATTTTGTCTGAGTAAAACAGATGTCTTGTGTCTACAAGTTATATAAGTTTATATAAAAGTTTTATGGGAAAATATTTAAAGAAAGAACAAATAAATTTTCGACTTGTAACCAAAACCACCAGGAAGGGATGCTTTTGTTTTGAAAGGGGTTAACGGATGTCTTATTTTGATGGGAACGTCCCTTTAACTTCATCCCCCTGACACACACTCACACACACTCACACACACTCACACACACACTCGGCCTCTCCCGGGTCCGTTCCCGTGTTTCTCCTCCTTTCATCGGCTAAACAAGCTAACGAGCCGCCGGACGGAACCGAGCTCAACTCGGACTCTCCGTCGGTTTTTTAACGGCGTCACCTCGAACCGGAAATGCGGTTTATGTGACGCTGAACTTCCCTGACGACTTGTTGTTCTGTGTTCGGTGTCCGGTTCTGGAGGAGACTCCCGGTGGGCACATCGAGCTCTCGGATCGGTTCAGAGTGACGCTGTGGGCGGATTCACGCCGCGGGACGCTAGCTAGCTCACATCCACCGTCTCCGGGGCTTCCATCGGTCAGTCCGCGGCTCTTCGGTCGGTCATGGCGGGGGGACGCACGGCGCTCGGTCTGCTCGTCCTGGTGCTCGTTCACCGGAGCGGCTCCTTCAACCTGGAAGCGGACAAACCGTCCGTGTACTCCGGTCCGGAAGGGAGCTACTTCGGCTTCTCGGTGGACTTCTTCAAGCCGTCCAACAACCAGAGGTGATGATGATGATGATGATGATGAAGATGTAACGTTTGAACATCTGTCCACATCTGTCCCGTTACTTTATTTATTTTCAGTTTAAAAGAGTGAAAACAAACCGTCGGTTTGAGTCGGTTTGAGTCGGTTGATCTTTGTGAAACCGAGCTGTTATTCGTTATTAAAGAAGTTCCTCAAAGACAGAAACTGAAACTTTTATTTTTAACTTTGTGTTTAAATTAAAAATAAGTATTTTATCTGTAAATAAGCTTCTAATCCTGCTTTTCTTTTCTCTGTAAGCTTTTATTTTGAAGCCTCGCTCTGTGGTTTCTCTCATGTTTTGTCTCAGATTTCCGTGTTTTCGTCTCCTGCTGCAGTTTCTGAGTTCGTGTCGGTGAAAAAAGCAGCTCATCATTTCATGTGTGACATGTTTCTGTTGGTGTTTGATCCCTGTGAGCAGACATAGATCCCTGCAGATCCCTGCAGATCCCCTGCAGCAGATTCCTGAGGGAGCGAGGTGTGTCCCTGCAGGAGGAGGAAAGAAACCTCCTCAGTCCAGAAGCTGCTCTGCTTTTATTTTCTAATATTTTAAACTGAGGCCAGAGGAAAACATCACACAGCTCAGTGTCAGCTGATGAGCTGATCATCCCATCCACCTCCTGAAAAGCAGCTTCACTGATCAATAAAACCGATCGGCTCTGCATGAAGCAGTGACCTGCAAACCAAACAGGGTCTCACACAGCTGAAGCTCCGACAACATTTCCTGTTTTATGAGTTTTAATCCTCTGAACTGTGTTTTCCTGCCGGGATCAGGAGAGAATTCCAGGTTTTTCCGTGTTTCTCTCTGTTGGGAATCTCTAACATCAGGTTTCATGCAGCAGAGCAGCTTTTCATCAGAAACAAGAAAAAGAAAAGATCTCTCCTCCTGTGGAGTTTGGAGATGCTGGTTTTTAAATTTACTCACTTAATTTCATCAAATGTTCAGCTGCAGTCAGACGGAGGTCATGTGACGTCATCATGTGACTTTGTTGTTCTAATCTTTCACCGTCTGTCGTTTGTTAACTTGTTTTTTCATCCAAACTCAGTTTCAACTTGTTATTATCAGCCTCATAAATTATGTTTTTTAGCTGCGACTTTGGTTCAGACTCACACACCTCTGTAGCGCCACCATCAGGTCAGCGTCTAAACGTGCAGAACAGACGGTTTTCCCATCAGCCCCAGCTGTGCTCGCTGTCCAATGAATGAGCAAAGCTTAGCATGCTAACACGCTAACCATGAACTCCTCGTGTCCTCCTCAGGTCAGATGTTCTGGTCGGAGCTCCTCGGGCCAACGCGTCGTCCTCCGGCGGCGTTTCTGAGAGGGGGGCGGTGTACAGCTGCCCCTGGGGGGGCGCGTCAGCCTGCCAGCAGCTGCAGTTCGACAGCACAGGTACCAGAAACTCTCACGTATGTTTCACATTTCAGCGACATGCTGGGAAAAACCCGACTTTGGCAGCGATCCGGCCTGTTTCAGCTGTTTACAGAAACCCTCAGACTGAGGCCCTGTTTCCCAACACAAACCCATTAACCCCCGAAACCCCCCCTCATTTCCACAACACTGCCTTTCTCTCAGTGTGACGTGAAGACTTTGCTCTGATCCTCATCATATCTGAGTGTCTGCAGATTAAAACGTCACAGCTCAGTTTCATGTCTTCAGCTCCTCTCTGTTATGATCCTGGTTGTTCTCTGCTGTTCCCGCCTGGTTCAGGTTATTCAGCGATGCTAACAGGTCTGCCGTTGTGCTCTTTAACGGCTGTTTTTCCAGCTGGAAAACGGCGAGCTGATTACAGCTTTGGAGGCAGGATAAAGAATGAGGACGTAATCTTCTTGCAGCACAAACTGTGACGATAACAACGTTCATGTTAACAGAATGAAGAGTGGAGGTGACGACATGAGAGACCTCAGCAGCTTCAGCAGCTTCAGCAGCTTCAGTGTTGAAAAGGAGTAACATGTCAGCTGTTGCTTTTCCTGTTTGTGTGCAAAAGTCATGAATTATTGAAATCAATCAACAGCTCAGTCCGACCATCAGCTGTCAGTATCTTCTGAACCCGTCGTGCTTCAGATTCACGTCTAGAATAAACGATAAGAGATTCTTTACTTCCAGACTTTCACAGGTTCAGGTGTTTGCTCGACTGGAAACTGGATCCACAAAGTCTTTTAAAAGTCCAGATAATCTGTGATTTGCTTATGGTCTCTTTGTCCCACATCACCGGACGTTTCTCTGTCAGCATTTTGACTGAATGAACGTTTGTTCTGCTGTTCGTTCTATGTTGTTTGTATGTTTTTGAACCAATCACAGCGGTCTTGGGCGGTGCAGGACGTAGCAGCAGAGCCCCCTGCTAAAGGACAGGTAGCAGCTGCTAGCTTGTTTGGGTTGGTACCGTTTAGCGGCTGACTGGATGGCTGTTTGTTTGCAGGTTGCTAACTCAGACGTTGTTGTGGTTTCATGTAAACAGGAGTTTTGAGGAAGTTGCAGCATCCAGATGCCCCAAAGAAGAGTCTCAGCTGCATTTAGGAGCTTGTTTCTTGCTCTGGGGGGTCTTCATGATGAGTTTTTGGTCCAGTTTTGAAGAGGGACCCTGAGTGAGAACCTGGTTTTAGCTGTTTTCTTACTTCAGGTTTGTGTTTTTGCTCTCATGCTGCATGTTCTGCTAAATGAGGTTTTGATAAAGAACCATGAACATGAACGTGACACAGACACAACGATGTGGTGTTTCAGCTCTGGTTGGATTTTGGATTCCCTCGAGGTTAAAGAGGACATAGACAGGACACAGGGTGGGGGTGGGGGCAGCAGGGGGGGCTCAGCAGCGAGTTTTTGCCCCATGGCTCCTGATAGGTTGATGAGGTTGTGGCTCAGCTGTCGTCTCTGTGGCGGAGACTCAGAGACTCAGAGACTCGGAGACTCGGAGACTCGGAGAACAACCACGATGAGCTCCAGCTCGGTGCTTCAGGGCGTCGCTGGAAGCTGAGCAGCTGCTCGCTGAGGATGAGGAGCTGAGAGACTCTTCATCCTCTCTGGCTGCTGGTTGTCTCAGTGTGAGTCTGCAGCCATCAGATGTTTCTCCAGTGATGGAGAAGCTCTCAGTCAGAGCCGAGGTGTTTGAACGTGAGGAAACGTTAGCGTTAGCATTAGCTGTAACTTCAGCCAGCTTTGTTTCAGCTGCAGGAGGTTAAAGACAGAACAGTGAGTCTGATTCAATCAGATCAGATCACAGAAACGCTGGTTCACATGCAGCGCTGCTTCCTGTCCGTCGTGTGTGTGTCGGCTGTTTGAATCCAGCGTCACAAAGACTGAATCTGCCTCACACAGATTAGTTTGATGATGGAATAAAAGGGAACACAAGCAGCACAGAGATGTTTGTTTGTTTTCTTGAAAAACTGTAGGATCAAAACTTTTCGTATGAGAACATTGTTAAGATTTTATTCCAGAAACTTTTCCGTCACATGCAGACGCAGAAACTGAAGCAGCTCAGTCGTTTTCTCAGTTTGCTGTGTTGTTGGTGTTGTTGGTGGGATTGTGAGGGTTCAGCTCAGCCTGCTGCCTCGTCTCATGTTAGGACACATTCAGGAATGTGTGGTGAAACAGGAGGTGTGTGGACTCGTCCGAGGACTCTGTGTGTGTGTGTGTGTGTGTGAAGCCCTGGTCCTCGTCCTCTGCTTCCTGACTCTTCTGCTCCCAGCAGATAAAAACTGTTTCCAGCAGTTTGAAGGAGACTGAAGTGTTTCCCTGCAGATGTCAATGCGATGACATTTATGTGTGTTTTTCCTCATTTTGTCTGAAAATATCCACTTGTTCTTCTTTTGAATTGTTTCCCAGAACTTCTCCTGTTTCCTCTTCTCATGAAGTTGGTTAACTGGTGTCTGTGTTTACGTTGTGCAGTTTCAAAAGCTGTTGGTTTCAGTTTGATGAGGTCTGTCACTGTTTCCTACATCGTCCCAGACGTTACTGTGGATAATAACTCAATAATTTTAAGACCATTTTATGCTTCTTATATGATGATAATATGGTAACATAATAATACAAAAGGATCAGAGGAATGATCTTTCTTTCTTTCAGACATTGGAACTGAAATGTTAAAAGATAAAAAATTCTAAACAAATAAAAATGAAGAAAAATAAGACATAATGTGAGCTAATGTTAGCTTGAGCGCACAGAGAGGAAGTTCTCCACAGTGCCAGAAACCACAGAGGAATGGGCTTTGGTAGTTTTCTCCGTTGCTTTGGAAACAAAAGGCTGCTGCTCGTTCACTTCAGGTTTGTCGTGACGTTTCTCTGCAGTGTTTTCATGCACGTCGCAGGAAAAAGGGCTCAGATCTCAGATTCATTGCTGGTCGATCGGCCTCGCTGGGTGTGGACGGCGTTGTCTCATGTCATGATATACAGATGATCAGCAGCTGGAAACAGAACGTATGACTGTATGAGAAGAGAAGAGTAATTTCAACACGACACCGTGTTGGTGAACCAATGATGACCTCACATGAAACCACCATCAATCATAAATTTCCAAAACTCGGCCAAACGTGATTCACACAGCAGGAACTTTGAAAAAGTTGGTGTCATTGTTTGTCAGTCGGAGCTTTTGGTCCGTCAGAGTTTTGTCTCTGTGCGAATGGCAAACATGGCGACTCTGCTGCCATGGCGACGATGATGCAAGGCTTTACTGCCCACACACACACACACACACACACACACACACACAAATAAATATGTGGATTTGTTGTGGTTAAACTGATGTTACACGTCATGAAGAAACGCTTCATGTTAAACATGGAAACTGTGACACACGTCGACCTGACCGAAAGACGTGGAGGTGTGTGTGTGTTTCTGTGCGCATATGTGTGTTTCTGAGTGTGTTTCTGTGTGTTTCTTTGTGTGTTTCTTTATGTTTCTGTGTGTGTTTGTGAGTGTATTTCTGTGTGTTTCTGCATGTTTCTTGTTTCTCTGTGTGGGTGTCTCCGTGTGTGTCTCTGTGTGTCTGTGTGTGTGTGTTCCTGTGTGTGTCTGAGTGTGTGTATGAGTGTGTCTGTGTGTGTCTCTGAGTGTGTGTGTGTGTGTGTGTGTTCCTGTGTTTGGTATTCTGCGGGAGCCTCCAGCCTCAGAGATGCTCTGACACAAACACACTGTGAACACACGAGCTCATTCAGACGTGAAGTGTCTCATTTCTTGTCTCATTAATCTGTTTAAAACGTCTGTTTAAGTGTCGTTTTGAATGTTTTTACTTTGTGTTTCTTTTGGCTTCATCGACTCGTTTGCTGAGATGAAGGACAGTGAAGCTAAACTCTAAAAACAAGATTAAAACTGTTTTCTCTCACAATGTGCATCACTGATGGACTCAAAGTATTAATTTATGTCTCACTTTATCACTTTACGCTCAAGTTCAAGTTATTAGAGAGCAAATTCTGCAGATGTTCAGTAAGAACTGAGTTAAATTTAGACTTGAAGCTGAAAGTTGCTCAGATGATGTATGGAAAGTTTTTGGGTGAATAATATAAAAAAGGAAGTTTAAAATCTGATAAGCTGAAATCAGCTGATTAATCATCCTGGACAGTTGATCAGTTTAGCTCCCTCATGCTTTCTGCTCTTCCAGGCTTCTTATGTCCATAAAAGGTGAATTTTTCTCTCAGAGCTTCAATAAATCTGCAGCAGTTTTTACTGAGTGTTTATGTTTCAGCAGCATTCAGTCTGAACTCAACCAAACATCTGCAGAGAGACGGGGAGCCGAGAGAGCTGCAGGCCGCTGAGCGCTCTGAATGAGCCGCTACAGCGTGGCCTAGTTAGGCTTCTGTGTGTGTGTGGGTGTGTGTGTGTGTGTGTGTGTGTGTGTGTGTGTGTGTGTGTGTGTGTGTGTGCTTCTCCCACAATAGAGGCTTTTGTTGTGTTGATCTGACCCATGCAATCGCTGGCCACAGCTTTACTGGATAACTGAATCAACTGGAATTTTGTGTGTGTGTGTGTGTGTGTGTGTGTGTGTGTGTGTGTGCGTGTGTGTGTGTGTGTGTGTGTGTGTTATGACTCTGACTCAGTGTTCGCCCACTCTTTTCTTTGCTGTCTAACCATGATGCACCACCAGCTTTGCTTCCTGCTGCAGTTTTTATTTTCCGTGCAGGAATATTTTAGTTGCGACAGGAAGTGAGCGGAAAACAGAGAAACACGTCTCAGACCCACAAGTCTGTCAGACTGTTGCCACGGTTACAGCTCCATGCAAACACTTGGCATCATGGCCGACCGGCATCACAAACACCATAATTACAGATCAGGGATGAAGTTTCTGAGCTGGTGTCAGAGTTTTGGTGTCCGATGGGCATCAGAGTCCTCGAGCGTCCGGTGAACCAAAGAATCTCAGGTCTTTAAACGCAGCAGCCACCATTTGTCATCAGCCTGTAGTTTCCCAACCGGATGGAAAATCCCAAACGTTTCCTCACTGTCTGCACGAAACATCCCGCAGCAGGCTCGGATATGCGGCTGCTGCTTATCGCTGCCTCTCAGATTTGTCCGGGATGTTTTATCCCAGCAGTGACACGGAGCTTAAAGGTGTTTCTGGTCTTTGAACTCAGCGTAAGTTGAGCTGACTGAAGCCGAACGGCAGCTGCCTCTTTATCAGGACAAACTTAGGAGATCCAGTTGGTGTGTGTGGGGCCTCAATGTGCTTCCACCTCATTCTTAAGGTTTATAACAAGCTGTGAACTGTTGATCTCTCATTAACTGATAAAAAATGTAGTCTGAAACGTCTTTTTTGTTGGATGGAAACTTAAACTAATGACTTTAAAACCTTAAAAAGTTTATCTTTGATAAACTGAAAGGAGCCAAACGTTTCTCCATCATGTCTTCATACTTAAAACATGAGAAACCAGGTGTGTTTCATCTGTCAGCCATCGCAGACAGCCTGTAAAGGTGCAGAGATCACTGAAGTCAGTGTGAAAGAACACACACAGGAAGTAATCTAGTACATTTATGATTACATTCATATGAATCACAAGGAGAATCAAAGTGTCTGACTGTCTGCAGCCTGTCGCTCATTCCTCACATATTTATCCTGTCTGTCCGTCTGCTGACAGACTGAAGCCGTCAGAGGCTGGAGAGTCATTTATAGACTCAGCTGTGTGTGTGTGTGTGTGTGTGTGTGTGTGTGTGTGTGTGTGTGTGTGTGTGTGTGTGTGTGTCTAAGGACTGGCCAACAATATAAATGTATGACTGTTTCAGTGGAGAGATAAGATGTCTGTGAGTTAATAAAAACATAAAAGTCTTTTGAAGATCAGGTTGTTTCCTCTGATCAGCTGCTTCTAACAGTTCTCTCTCTCTCTGTCTTTTTTTTAATGTTTGCTGCCTTTATTTGATCAATAACTCATATCTGCTCCTGTAAAATACTTGAACATAGATGGACTTACTTCCTGCCGCTGTGCGTCTTTCATGAAAACAAAGAAGAAGAGTGTGGACTCGTTCCTGTCATACAGCAGCTTTCACACTCGTCTCCTCGTCATCTTTGCCTGCGTTCAGGCCTGATCGACCTGTTTGACCCTGAGATCAGCTGACTGATCGTCAGACTCAGACTTATGACAGAAAACAGCAGTTTTTGTTTTTGATCCTAAAAACATCAGACTCGCGTCACGTCAGCTGCTGTTGAACTGTCAAACATGGCTGTTTCTGCGTTTCCTGTTTCTCTCAGACTTCAGTGTCCTGCTGAGCTGTAATAAGGAAACGTGTGTGTGCCAGCCGCCATTTTGAAAACCAATGAGTCCAACCTAAGAACCAATCAGGTGGCAGGACGCCTCCCAGCAGTCTGAGCGCCATGACGCCATGACGCCATGACGGACGTTTGTGTGTCTTTTATCAGGTGACCGGACGAACGCACAAGGAGCTCAGATGGAGTTTAAATCCAAGCAGTGGTTCGGAGCTTCGGTGCGATCAGATGGAGAACACATCCTGGTGAGGAACACACACACACACACACACACACACACACACACACACACACACACACACACACACACACACACAGACACAAACAA
>JAPZDV010000110.1:0-15825 GCA_029814665.1 Acanthurus lineatus
GAAGTGAATTCGGTGACGTACGTGCATTACGTTTGCGCTGGGGACTGCTATGATTGGTGGAACTCATGGGAGGCTGGCCAAAATTGCGGGAAAGTCGTGGTGATTGGACAAAATTGCAAAGTCGCGCAGAATTCACAGAGATTGGTTGAATTTGCGTTAACTGTTGCGATCGCAACATCGCGAATTCCTGGAGGGACTGGTAGAAAGCTTATGTTCTGTTTGTTTGTTTACAAAGATTACATTTTATTTGCTAGCCCAGATACTTTCTCATAATCATTACATTATTATAATTATGAAATTTTGAATTCAAATCAAGGTAAGTAACCAAAACTTTTTTTCATACACTAAGTATTAAAACTGAGCATATACTTTAAAAAATTAACTAAGCAATGTGAAAAATCTTAAACAGCGAGAATGTGCCAAAAAAAAGCAAAGAGTACTCTAATAAGATGAACCTCTGGAAGACACTAACAAGAAACAAGAAAAAACTAACAAATGAAAAAACTAACTAAAATGTGAAGGTAAATCATTAAAAGCTGGTAAGCCATGCCCAGACACATAAGACAGACAAACAAAGGACACATGGAAAACAAGGAAAGATAAACAAAGGGAGGGAGGGGAAGAAAATGTGTAACCTGACAAATCTATTCTTAGTTATACACGCCTATGCCATCACAATGCCTCCAGCATGTATCATGGATGATGTGATATGCTTTGGATAATTAACTGTTCCTTTTCTTCTTCACACTTTTGGCCTCCCATCATTCTGGTACAAGTTAATCTTGGTTTTTATCTGTTCCAAGAATCTTGCTATAGGATTGGGAAGTTTTTCAGATGTTTTTGGGCAAAGCCTAATCTGGCATTCCTGTTCTTCAGTGGTTTGTACCTGGTCTTAAACCCTCCTTACTTAAATTTATGAAAACAGCTCTTCACTGATAATGATATGCTTCCCTATTTCAGAGAATTCTTGATTTATGTAAATGCTTTTAAGGCATTTTTCACCATCAAGGAAATAATTCTGCACTCATCCACTCAAGTCTTCCATAGAGGGCTTGTTGGTGAGCCCTTTTAGAAATGTACCAAATTATTGATTTGACCACTCCCAAAATTTAAGCTATTTATCTGATAGATTTTTTTTGTTTTTCCAGCCCAATGATGGCTTCTTTACTGGCACTAACTCCTCTGACAAACACATGCTGAGATTTCCAAGAAAACAACTACCAAACGCATACTAATCACATGGAATAAACTCCAGAACTTTTATCTGCTTTACTTGTCATGGAATTACAAAACAGAAAGGAATAATGACCATACCTGGCCACAAAATAGCTTATCAGTCAACAGTGCACCTAATTTTGAGCCTTCAAGTTAAATGTATAAATATGGATCTAATTCCTTCACGTTTTGTTAAATATTTTTTTAAACGTCTATTAATTAAAGTAGCTGAACATATACAGTCAAATGACATCTTGATTGTTTCATTTCAAATCTACTGGGGTGCTGTACAGAGGGAAAATAACAAAAAATGTGTCACTGTCCAAATACTTATGGACCTTACTGACTTTTTTTGGCTACCGGTAGCCACTCACTGAGTAAAATGAGGTACGAGAGATGGCCAGCTAGTACTGATATCCCATCACCTTTCTAAGACACTTTCTGTTGTTTTTTCCCCCCTCATTATGTAGAATTCTTTTTATTGATTTATTTACTGGCTTACTAGTGTGACACATTACCTTACATTATCCTCATGTGACACATTCTCAGTGCAGATGAACACCACTTGAATGTCATTTCTGCTCACAGCCTCTTCTGCTGATATCTGATTCACTCCCTGCTGAGTGTCCAGGCTTCTCCTGTTGACAAAAACATTTGTCAGGATAATACAAATGAGGACAACAATGATCAATATCATGATAAAGACACTGTCACCTTTTTAGATTTTATAGATTGTCGTGGAAATTTTGTCTTCTTCATGCTTATGCTAATATTGTTTTATTCTTCCTATGTGTTTGTATGTGTGTGACCTCTGTATTCCCCTTTGGTAAACATCTGTCTTACTTGACATCAGCAATAGATTTACATTCACTATAATCTTGCCTTAAAAAAAGTCCATTGACTGTCTAACATATACAGTTGTTTACCTAACATGTTACATACTGGATTGCAACAGGTATGTTCCAATGTAATCAAGGGAACAGGAAAGCTCATGAATGCTACAATTGATTTCTCATCACCTTGTCATCTGAGTGTAGGTATAAAGATGCGTTGTATTCACTGTTCTGGGCACAAACTCTGAGCTCTGAGTCTGAGGTTGCACCTTCTCTATAGAGAATAAACCCTCGTGCATGAAGCTATTCAGTCTTGTTTGCTGACTCCCAAGTAGATTGGCTAAAATTGCCACAACAAGATTTTGGAAAAGCCATTTTGCATGCCTAAGAGGTTTGATGTTCTCACTGAAAACAATTGAGAATCAAACAAAAGGCTAGGCAAGGTTTTTTACATTTGTAATGTAGTGACATAAATGAGCTTAACTGACATAAACTTAAATGGCGTGAATGGCTAAATCTAAACTTGAATGTAAACTACTAAAATGTGAATGTACAGTCAGTTGGGAACTTATTTGGTTAACCTAGTTGAAATTTATCCAGGTTAATTCAACAGATCTGCAGCAAATCAGAGTTGTACCAAATCAGGAATAAAAAAATCAAATAAGAATCAACACTTAAGTCCAATGCATCAAATTGGTGGTGGATGCTGTATTTCTAATTTATCCTGTGCTTAAGCTTGTGCGATGAGAGTCTTGTAAATGGAGTTTTGTTTCGCTCACAGCCACAGACTGTATATATTTACCCTTTTCAGCTAAACAGCATTGTATTTTCTATACACAAACACATTTAAAGAGAGGGAAGATTTGTGCATCCTGGAAGGTAAAGCCATACTTTCATGTTTATCACCATACAAATGGGGGAGGCAATCAGGTTAGCATTGCGACATAACATAACTTATCTAAAATAGCAAGAAGTATAAAAATATTAAAATTATGAAATTTACAAGGTATGATTGACAATTTCCAGACAGTTCGTGTTGTGCACTAATGGAGGGCTGCAAAGTAATGTGCATGTAGCATGTGCAAGAAATAAATTACTATTACATAGTCCAAGTTTAATGACTTTATTCTCATGTGCACCTCAGTGCCTACACGTACATGCATTTGTGTTTATATTTGCAATCTGTGCAAAACAGGAGCACTCTCAGAAATTTTTTGATTGCTCCTAATCATAATGGACTTTTCCAAATCTGCTGCCTTATACTTCACCAAAACTTGGCCTCAGAACAGTCGGCAAATTGGAGTTAATGGAGAAACAAAGCTTGATGTACAGTTATCAAATTATTTAAGTTAACATACACTCTTTACTCGGAGACCAGATTTATCAACAGTAAAAACCTTATATTCAGCAAAGGAGTTTTCCTCCTTAATTCTCATGTGGTGTTTCAACCTCCGGCCTATGGTGGTGAGAGAGTATAACACCCGACTGACCTGTTACTTTTATGAAGCACAAACACTCAGTCATACTCAGTCAGCTCATTGTTCTACAAATAAAAACACACCAGACCATTGCTGTATCATATTAAAGGAAGTCTATCATCCTGTCCCCTGTGCAGCTTTGGTGCTCTGTGTTCACTTTCTTACTCTTTTGGCCAACTCACAGACAGAAATTAAAATCCACTGAAACAGAATTTAAGAAAGTGGTGCAGAATGGCAAAACAGAAGCAGGTCAGAAAACAAGGAAACTTCATACCAAAATATGATCAAATATACTTATAAAACAGAGGTAATATGAAAAAAAGGCCTGGTTGATAAGGCTACCTTCTTTAGTTGAACTACTTAAGCCCCAGCCACTTTATGAGAAGTTATGATAAATAACCCAGTGGAATATTCTGACACACTTAAAAGTACATTTAAACAAATACATCTTTTTTGATAGTGTGTCTTACCTGGATATGAATCCTTTGACAGTGAGTTTCTCTGCAGCACTGCCAGAGAGTGGAGCCAACATGTCTCTAATTCTCACCCTACCGGCTGTGCCAATGCCAACCACCACTGCTCCAAACATTATGACTGAGAAAAAAAGACAAGCGGTTTTTGTGTATTTCAATGAGTGGCATTAAATCAGTAAAGCTGAGTGAAATCATGTGTCCAGAATATCAAAAAGGTAACTGATAGTCAAGTGAAAGTGATGTTTAAATCAGGTCCATAGCAGGATATTTTTTTAAATATTCACATCCAAGATATAAGTCCAAAGGGCAATAAATCAGCATTTTAGAGACATTAAAATATCTGCAAAACTTTTAATATACATTTGTTGCATACAGTCAACTCAATTCATATACAAAATACACATATACATGTACATACAATAGACATTTAGGTTAACTTCATTCAAGCTTCCCCATTTTTTTTTAATACTCGTTACATAACAGTTTCAAAATGCATGCACCAATGCTTCCTAATTCAAGCATCCTAATGCAAAGCATTTTTTGTAAACAATGAAATCATCTAACAAATGATATCGTCTCAGTTTATTTCTCAGGTGTTGCAAGAAAATACTTAAACTTTCAAGATTATATATATAAAAAAACATAATAAAAAAATTCAGTAAATACATAGTCCTAAATAAATAAATAACTCTTCAGATTTAACAATCAATTACACAGTAACTAATTTACTAACTCTAGTGATTTAATAAATAATTACAAAGAGGAAAATATAAGATGATTTAATAAATACTGTCTCAGCAACCACATAAATAAATAATTTACTCTGTGATTCAATAAATAATTAAATAACTCTAGCTGTCTAACCATGACAAAACTAAACATAGCACTTCAGTCCCACTAAATACATGCTAAAACTTGCGTGATGTCAGAAACAGTTATTCAAAGTACACAACACATTTACTCCCCCATTTACTTAACCTCCAAGTTCAGTTTATGTTGCTGAAATTATAGGGCTTTGATTCCCAGCAGCATTTTTCTCTCATCAAGTTGAGGATTTTGGTATTGTCTGTTCAGCACCATCAACAAAGTTGCAGAGGTCCCCTTGGACACTGGAACCTCATCTGACATCAGTCTCCCTCCTTTGCTGTCTTATTCAGAGAGCTCAAATCCTGGAGCACTGAAAAATAAAGATCACACAGTTTAAGTCTGATGTTCACATTACCGCTTTTGTTTACATGCAACTTCATGTAACATTAACCTGTAGGGGCTTTTTGGTAAATAGTTTTTAAACAAACTAAATCAGTTAGAGTGCATTACAATGATGAATGTTTTATTTAAATAGGTTGTTGTGAACACATCTATGATGAAATTAAGCTGATTTATTTATTCATCAACAAATTATGGATCTTTAAACATCATCTGACACCCCTTCAGAAAAATGGAAGCATTCAGGTTGAGTGGGACACTTTGTAAGGGAAAGTTTGACACTAGACTGGGTGATTGAATGAAACTATTGGACACATGAGACACATTTTCTAAATAAATTAATGTGTAAGTGAAATACATTTGTGTAATAAATTCATGTCATTAGTCTTAATGAAACATGTAATTTCAAAATATTTGTTAGGTTCCTATATATATATTAAATATGTACAAACAATTTATTAACATATTGTTCTCAGTAGCTCAAAAAGGTTTCAATGAATACAACTTTGGGCCTGGTTTTTCAAAAGCAATTCAGCAGGATTGATCCAATTGGTTTTTGTTCAAATGGAAAACAGGATTAATTAATTGGACAAGATCAGGTAATCCAATCCAGTTTTTTTTCCCCAATCAAACCTTTAGTTTACACTTGTTTCATAAATTTATTTATAATGCATCATACTTCATGAATGCAATATATACTGTATATATTTTGAGGACTTGAGTTTTTTATTCATTAAAATCATAAAGAAATAAAATATACAATAAACTGTAAGCTGTGCGGTAAGTTTAGACATCATTTTAAAAATGGCTATGAATCAATCAATCAATCATCAAGAATGTTAAAAGTCAAGAATGTTAAAGATTAACACAGTATATTAAAGTTAAATCATTAAACACTTAAATCTATGCATATGGTCTTGGTGTTTGCTGCCACCTGCTGATATTTGTTTTTGTTTCCTTCTCATTTACAAGTCAGGCCAGGTGGAGTAAAGACATTAAAACAAACGGTGCAGAAATTGTTTTGCTGCAGAAAAACAAAGAGAAACATCATGTTTTGGACCTTGGTAATTTAGCCAAACCTCTAGTCAACAATTATAGCAGTAGCGAACTTTTTTCTCTTACTTGCAGCTTTATGATTTAAAGGACACCTTCAAAATGTCCACAATGTTTCTGTAAAATAGCGTAAGTGTTGTTAATTTTTATTGGTTGTCAGGTCAGTGGACTGAATGTTAAAAAGATGGTGACCATCAGAGGTCTTTCTGTAAAGCTTATTTTTCCCAATTGTGAAATAAAAACAATATTACTGCATGCTCACTGTTCTACCTGTTGTTCACCCGCAATATTTGAAAAATGTTTCAATATTTTCAACTTGAATCATTGCATCCCTATCATGATATAGTAGTTGAAGTAAAAAAAAGTCTGTACCTGGATCAGAATGATCCTATACAGGTCTTTTCTGAACAACTAGGATAAAAGTGAGCTGGATTACATGATCCGTGGAAAACAAACAATGGATTATCAAATTTGGATCATTTTTGTCCAGATTACACCTCTTGAATAACTGGGTCCTGGAAATTGAACTGAACTTTCAATGCATGGAACTCTTATTTTTCAAGTATAGAATATAAAATATTATAAAATAAAATTCAGACAGGCACAGTGATTGTTATCCATAAGCCCACTGGTTTCATGGTGCCAGTACTCTCGTACCTCTTAAGAACCCCTGAAATGCTGTCGTCCCACTACAGATTAATACTTCTTCCCTTTATACTAAGTTGTTCTTCCTTTCCCCTGTCACTACTCTCTCCTTTCTCTCACTGACCCTCTTGCCTCTGAAATGGTGCCATTTTTGTGTAGTCTGTAGCCGAAAGAAATAACTTGGCTGAAATATCTTATTCACACACAATTCTACTACAATTCTACAATTCTTCTGTTTTATATTGTTCTATGCAGAAATAGTTTAGACAGTGATTTTATTTTGACGCTGCAAAACAGTGGAAACGGGAAATGATAAGCAGGAAACAGGAAGTAGATTGGTAAGCTGTGGAGAACTCAAAATGGCATCTGTGTTTTCTGCTGTCTGATCTAGATCAATCTTGCCTGTGTATCCCTCAGGAGGCAATGATTGTAACAGTTTAATGTTCATTACATATCTGGTGATCGATGTTGATTTTGTGGACCTTTTCTGAGTTTATATGATGATAGTAATTTACTTTGTCACAGCATGTAAAAATAGCAGTTCTACTGTACAGTGCAGTTACCTGCACCTTTTTTCATTGAACTCTAATTTACCTGTTATATACTTGGTGGCTAACAATGTTGACAAACGCTTAAGTTGTCTTTATTTGCTTGTTGCTTGCACAGCAATGTATTGAGTGTATATTTTGAGTTTTCCTCTTTAGTTTCACTCCAATTCAATGATTTTATCTGTGAAGATACTAAAGGAGCTAGACACTTATGTTTCTGGCTCTTGAAAAGAAGTTTGGCTGGCTGTTTACCAATGTTAATGCTTTGGAAGTATAACACATAGCCAGAACAGTACAATGAGCCTTGTCCGACCCAATTGAAATTGTAAATCTCCCAGTTTTACCAGTTGGCAGGTGCCTGCCAAATGTTGGCAAATTTTGAGCTATTTGAAAAAAAGGGGAAAAAAGCCCATTTCTGTGATGTCACACCAATCAAAACCTTAATTCTATATGCTGTAGTCATTCAACAACAACACAGTAGCAATTGCTGTGATTGGCTTACAAAATTATGCTTGTACACTACCCATAAGCCTAGTTGTACTACTCAACCTGATGGTTGACTTTACCTGAATTTACCCTATCATTAGGCTAACTAGCAATGGGATCAATATTGGTGTAGCAAAAATCAATGCTACAAAGTAAAACCATTTTTTCCTTTCACTGATGTCACAAAACACTCACAATAGACATCATCCACCCAATGTTACCTGTGTTTTTCTCTTAGGTGTTGCTGGCCTCTGTCTCTCTTCCTCGTTGAGTGGGCAGCTCCAGCGCTGGCCAGTGTGTGAGGTGCAGTTAAGGTGCTGCTAACCCCACATACTCTGCTCTCCACTGCTTACCCCCTAAAACAGATGCGACTGGCCACCGTATATTTTAAGCACAATTTGTGTCTTGTAACATATTTCAACTAACAGCCTGAAAATGAAGTACTGAAGATCCTGTGGCCACAGTAAACAGTACTGACTTAGCAACATAATTTTAGGTTGGCAAAAACATTCTCAAATATATGTTAATGATGGTCCACAACCTCTCTCAACAGCTCTGTTTGGTGTTTGGCTCTGTTTATTTAACCATAAAGATGGTTCTGTAGTAGAAATCACACACATGCCTAACAGAGATATGGCTTGTGGAAAAAAAGGTGTTTTAAATGTTATTTTGGGGCAAAGACAAAAAAAAATTTCAGCAATACATTGAAGTTTTCATTGGTGAATCTATACGTACAGTTTTTATATCCGGATGGCCACTGAGAGTATAATTATGGTTAACTACCCATTGATCTATATAGGGCCTAGTCTTGTTAACCCAAAATAAATGCCTGGAGGCATCACCAAGATGGCCGCCATGACTTGTCTATAGGTACTTCGACTGGGTGCCAGAATTAAAAGAGGATCACTATGAAGGGAGAGGGTTCTCAGAGACCACAGAGATCTGCTGGCACAGAGTATTCTGGAAGAGCTGGCCCCACTCCTGTCCTCTCATTTTTTCCTGTTGACCTCAAATAGTATTGACGGTTTAAATATTGCAAAATCAAATCATGCACACACCCTGATAAACTATGATGAGGCAGTTTCATACCACTTTAGCTGATGTTTTTATTTATGTTTAATCTTGATTTGCTGCCATGTTCATTTCACACTGCTGATACCACAGCTAATAGAGCACAATTTTAAATAATACATTATATAATTGCATATGCAATACATTAACCTTATTATAATATCAAATATGATAAATACTTATATTGAATCAGTCCTTTGATTTTTTAATCACGGATAATAATCACTCAAATAAATCATTTTACTTTAATGTGGCCAAAAAATAAATTGACTGCAACATATCTTTTATTATAGGACAGTGTTAGTCCAAACGCTCGTGCGTGCGGTTGGTCTTACACTGAGATATCTCACATATATTTAAATGGATCAACATTAATTAAAAATTAACAAGAGGGGCACTGGGAATTAGAATGTTTATTAAATTACACATTTACAGGGTCAGCAATTTTCTGCCAGCAACCATCTCTAGCTTTATTTGCCAACAATGTTGCTTTTGACAGTGATGCTTTCTCTAAATTCCTCATACCCCTTAATTATGACAACTTACTCCTCTTGAGCGAAACCATCGAGTGAGTGAAACAGGGGGGGGGCGCGATCGGTCCAGGCGGAAATTAAATCATGTGACGCACAGAGCCTGAACTACCTTCAAGCCAGCCTCCAATTTGAGGAACATGGCCAAGCCAGCGTCTTCTTATTTTCGCGATGAGAGTGTACATAATGCATTACGGTAAAGCGGATAAGCGCAGATTTCAACATAAAAGCGACTTTTTGATATACACAAAGTCCATATGTCAATACAGTCAATGTCAACAACGAACGAATCGATACGTAAACAAATAATAAATTGATTAAATTAAGTGCAGAATTATAATTAATACAAGATCCACATTATGGGAAGAAAGGCTGGTTATACTGAGCTTCCTTGGTAGTACACCCCTCTGGTGACTCAGTCGGTCATTTTTTTATTTTGAAAACTGTCTTAATATACCCAGAATTCCCAGCGTAACATAGTTAAGGACTAAAGTGCTTTGTGAAACGGGTTTAATTTAGTCATGTCTTTGAAGTCTGACTGGCTGGTACATCTTTGCCACAGTCAAAGTCTATCTTTGTGAAACCCCAATTACCGGCACAAGAATGCGGCCGTGTTATTCATCTTACAACTCTAGAAGCAGCATTTACGCGAATATATCTGTGAAAAAAATACGAAATATGGACTATCATTGTTAAATCAATGAACAGTGCGATCAGGATCTGAGAGATTTAAAAGGACTTTCTTCATTTCAGATGGACTTAAACTTTTTGCATAACTGCATGACTTTTGAATAGGAAGCTGCGAATCGGATGCCAACTTTAGCATGATTGATTGTTAACTATTAATAGATTACACATTTCCTAAAGCAAGACAAAGATAAATCAGACATGCTTAGGCATTATAATAAAAAATTAAATAAAGGCACATTAACGAGGACATGTATTTATTCGCCTGCTGTTTTTTTACGGTTCTTCTAGCTATGACAAGCAAATAACCACATATGCATTCAAGTGAAGGTCGCTAACTTTACGCTAAGTAACAGTCTCCGGTCACTAACCGTATCGCCGGTGCTGCTGGCAGGAGGACATATTTTTGTTCCCTTACCTGATTTATTCAGCTCTTTCGTAGGGATGGCCCGTTTGATACTGACGCTTCGAGGCTTGTTTCACCTTTGTAAGTGGAACGTTTCGAAACAGTGTTTCGAGGCGTGTGTCAAACGACGCCGATCACGTGATTGATGACGTTCGAAGCTTCGAACGGTTCATACGTCAAGAAACAGTTGAAGCCTTTTGGCGCAGTCACAAATAAAAGGAGAATGAAACCAACCCATCGTTTCCCAACCCGTTCCGTGTTTGAATCTTCAAATTACACAACAGTGGTTTCTTCTAGTTAAAAACGCTGCGTGGCTTGGGATTATTTTGAGCTGATAACCCCCGAAAAGATAATATTTAGTCTTGTTATTGACTGGAAGGACGTTTTCATGTGTCATCTCATTTATGTTCATCTTTCTTTTATTTATTTTTTCCCCTGTTACTTAATGAAATGTTCATATTTTTATATTGTCACACAAGCACATCACCCACTGATATCGAATTCTTGTCACATAAATGAAAGCCATGAAACCAATACAGGACGAAAAGGAACACTCGTAGTTTTGTTATAGGTTTTTATTGCGCACGTATCGAAGTGAACCACTGACACGTTGAAACAGATGATATACTTTTTGTGCACCACCAGATGTCGCTGCTCTGTGTGGTTTCAAAGCTCCAAAGCTTTGCTTCATTTTCCGCACAACCGGGAAGAAGCCCCTAGAAGCTTCATGAGGCTTCATTCGCCCATCCCTACTCTTTCGTGACCCACAAGAGTCTTGCTGTTATTATTGAGCCTGTTTTGCTTACAAGCGACCTGACTGGAGATGATATCACGAATAGCTCATGTTACTGGCCTTTGAGTAAGGAAGCCTCACAGAGGCGCGCTTGCTGTGCTGCAGTGTTAAGCCAGGCCCACTGGTGGGAGAGGGGTGTAGCTGTCTTTGTACGTAGGCCACTCTTCATTAATTTTTTAATATTATAATAAATATTACATTTTTGAGCATAATAATGGACAAAAAATGCAAAATCCCTGTCATATTCAACAATGTAATGTAAGATTAACGTTGAAAAATACTGTAGCATATAATCACTTTTAACTTACTTTGTACTTAGTCCATATAGCTATGCACTGTCAACACTAGCAGATTCCTTGTATGCCGAATGCTTGGCCTTTCTGACACACACACTGAATGTGTCTTGTGACACACTGAAAGATAAATTTTTCAACTGAAGCAGTGAACAAAACATTTTGTTTTTGTAAGAAAAAAATGTAGTGAACACATGCATACTTGTATTGCAAACTAACAGCGCCATATACTTTTGCTTAAAACATACATATTAAAAGCATTAACATTTTTTAAATAAAAAGGTTTAAAATCTGCCATCAAGTTCTGTTACAATAAGCTAAGCACTCTAATAAGAAGTGCTCATTTGCTCTGCATACGGCACATTTGCACTGTAATTGTGATTTGTACTCCAGTGATAGCTTCATTTTGTTATAAGGCTTTTATAACTTGGGTATCCAGCAGAGATCTCTCCCACAGAAGGTACCACAAAACAATGTATAGCATTACTCTGAATGTTTAAAATTATCTAAATGTTAAATGCTTGCATTGTAGAACTTTTTTGTATCCATTAGCCCATTCAAGAAGGAAATTCTGTATAAACCACCCACTGACAGTTTATACCAGAAGTTAACAGCACAGTACAAAAATACAGGGAAGCAGTCATTGGCAATGAAATTCTTAATTCTAAGGCTCACTCCAACAATTCTCAAACAATATAAATAATAAAATATAGATCTATTGTGGTGCAGGGTTAGGGTTAGGTATACACAAAGGTAATAATAAAAATACAAAAAGTACAAAAAGTTGTAAGAAATATGGAAGTTTAGAGTTTGGACCAAGAGACTGCTGCATGAGTTTTGTCTCATCCATCACCACAAACTGTTAAAAATGATTCTTTAAAATTAACAGCCACATCAAAGTGTGGGATGGCCAACTTGACCAAGAGGCTTCCAAGAAAAGTTGAGAGACTGCCTGGTCTGAGTGAGCTGGTGGCAAGAGGCAAGACAGTTTCCTGACTGGCAGTGAGATCATCTCTATCAAAAAATCCCTCCAGATAGATAAGGTTTTGCACATTCAATGAGGTTTAGGTCACATTTTCCAATCTGATGCAACATGCAGAAAGAGGACCTAGGTTACAGGCTTGCTAGGCTTGACGTTTGGATTTATCACAAACCTAGCTTAGCAACACAGCACTTCAGCATGGCTATCAAGTAATGATCTCATCATTTTGAAGAAACTCTGACATCAATATTACAATCTGTGTTTTAATTTGTGTTAGTAATGAGTTAGTGGTTAACATATAGGGATAATAAAAGAAACAGGATAAAAATCTAAAAATAAGCTACATTCCATTCAGATTTTTCAATAACATTGCATCCGTTTATGTGCCTCTGTTCATATAAGTAACTATAAGAGCCTTCTAAAAATTTTCTCTGGAGATGAACATGCAGTGCATGGCTAACTCCATGAGCAGTGCAGTGGCCAATAAACTAAGTCTCAGTTTTAGACACACCCTTTGAGTTCTTTAGGCTGTAAAGATAGATAACATAGTTAAAACTAATCCCTCTTATTTATCAAAGGAGGCCAGGGTTTTTAGAGCCATCAGCAGTAGTCTCTGTGTGGCATAACTATGAGTCTTTGAAATAAATGGTAAACTGTGACAGTAAACTATAAACTTACCCCAGATCCGGCACACATGGGTTTGTTTTATATTGTTTGTTACATTTACATTAAACTCTTTAACCTGCTGTCTTAGCCAGGATTACTTTGCAAAGAAAAAAATCAGAATCTCAATAGGAATATTCCTAGTAATATAAATTTTAAATAAAAATTAAAAAATAAAATAGAGCTGCGAGTGGCAATGATCAGGGTCCAAACAGAAATGGCAATTCATGACCTAATATGATCTTCAGAAGAATTTAAAATGCATGCCACATGAACACAATTTCCTGCCAACACTTATTTCTAGAGCAGATGACTTACTCTCTGTGCCACTGAGGACAGCAGATTTTCTCCTCATTTTGTAAAAACTTTTGGCAATAAGATGTGCTAGGGCTGTATGTCCATTTTCACTTAAAACTAGTGACTGGTGACATTTAAGATGGAATTTAAATTTTTAATTTGATTTTAATTTTAATTTTTATTTTCAGATTTGGCTCAAACTTTGACTTTTAAGTCACGCCATTCTCCTGTGTCTGCCCTCTCTGTCAGTCACACTTCACAGGTGGCAGCCATTATTGGCACTAAGCATTCTACTCTTTTTTTTTGGCTTGACTGCTGCAATGAAAAAAATTTAATTGTTTGAGATGAAATTCTGAAAAAAAAATCACATAACATCTGCTAACGCCATGTTCTAAAACACACACATGGGGCATTTGCTCCCTCAAAATCACTCCTCACTTGTGGTTGGCTGTTTGTAAGGCCAAAGATAACTGTTTTGAGTGCAACTAGATTGTTAAAGTTACTGTAAGAAAATGAGCATGTCTAGAGTTAAAAGGAACACAGGGAGACAACAAGAATTGCTCAAAGAAGATTAATGAAAAACGGGGCTGACATGTCACCAAATTAAATTCTCTGAGAACTGAGAGACGCTAAAGCCATATCGACAAGTGTTGAAGCATCAGTAACAGACATGAAACCACATACAGAGAAAGTGGAGCAGAGAACCACAGAAGTGGAGTCTAGAGTCAGCACAACGGAGGACACCAACCAACTGTATGACAGAATGCTTCTGTACCTGGTAAGATGGAAGGAAGCCCTCACTAACTTGTATGATGACCTGCAGAACAATACGTGCCGCAACAACCGGAAACTCTATCAAGTCCCTGAAGATAGTGAGAAGAATGGCAAGGTTGGATTTGTGAAACAACTAATCAAATCCACACTGTAGCTCCCAAAAGAGATGCAGCTTCAAAAGCTTCAAAGAAGGCGCATTGATCTCTGTGGCTAAAACCAGCTAACTCTGCACTGCTGCGCTCCATTATTGTGAGAGTTCTGTATTACACAGTGAAGGAAGCAGTGCTACAACGAGCTTGGGTGCTGAAACAAAATTTATATTTTATAGGTAAAGGTATATTATAAGACAAAAACTATTTCTTGGGGGTTCAGATGAGAAAAACACAGGTTCATAGGGTGATAAAGGAGGCAAAGGAGAAGGAGGTTCAGGCCACTTCCTGGCACAACTAAGAGTCAACCTGGAAATGGGAGCCAAAACATTTCCAACTCTAATAGAGGGCCTACCAACACTTATGGCACTGGGCATCTCTGTCCAGGTGAGCAAAAGAGAAAAAATTAAATGGGAGCTCTCTAAGAAGTCCTGGCAGAAGCAGAAGAACATTGCAAAAACTAGCTTAGACCAGCTTAAGCTGGTCTTAGCTTGTGAGAAGCGGTGCTAAAAACCGTGTATGCTAGCATTGTCAACGACGTCTGATAACTTCAAAGAGATTTTGCTGAGGCGTCTCACACGTGTCTGAAGCTCACCTGAACCTGTTCGTGAAGATCAAGGCTGCACTGACTGTGCATCAGCGTTATGCCGGCTCTTTGTGTGAATGAATATTTTTGTTAAATACAAACTACAAACTTAAGCGGGTTTCTAAGCGGACTACAACACCCGAAGTGGTGGTGCTGCTACTACTGTGGTGAGGCAAGCTGCTACATCATGCTGCTGCTACTGCTGTGGAGAGGTCGAGATGGCCAAAAAAAACATCGGGAATGGAGGAGGAACTGGAGGAGATAAAGAGATCGATTGGTAAAGTTCTAGAACAAACTGACACCACTGCAAATCAACAGAAAATGATAATAAATCTTATGGAGGAAATTAAAGTCTTGAAAACGCAAAACCAGGAGAAAGACAAAAGGATAAACGCACTGGAAAATCGTCTTGCAGATCTCAAACAGTATAGCAGGATTAATGACTTGATAATCACAGGCTTGACAATAAAACCGAGATCCTACGCGAGGGCAGTGTCATCAGACCGAGGAGAACCCACGGAGATGGACCAGGAGTCAATGGAGCAACAGGTGGTGAATTTTCTTAATTTCAAAGGCATTAATGTGGACAATAAAGACATTGAAGCCTGCCATCCGCTCCCAAAGAGGGACAGGCGCCCTACCGCAGTGATTATCAGA
>JAPZDV010000111.1:0-15813 GCA_029814665.1 Acanthurus lineatus
CCCACAAACACACACACACACACACACACACAAACACAAACACACACACACACACACACCCACACACACACACACACACACACACCCACACAAACACACACACTCACTCACACACACACAAACACACACACATACAGGTTTAATACATTGTCCAGATCCAACCAAATGATCTGGTGGTCCTGTGGTGAGATGGGGGGAATCGGGGGGGGGGGGGCAGGAAAACAGTCTGAGTCTGAATTCTCTCAGTTTGTGACGGAGACGTTCTGTCAGCAGAAGGAGAAGCAGCGAGCTTCACGACTGACAGCCGAACTTTCTTTCCCACGGTTTCGTTCCTCATTACTGCTCTCAGGATGAAGCGGAGATCCAGGAGATCCAGGAGATCCAGGAGATCCAGGAGGTCATTTTATTTCAGCATCTTCATTGCAGGTCAGCAGATCTCGGCCCTGCTGAAACCAGTCGTGACTCATCTTCATCTTCACCTCCTGAGTATTTTCCTGCTACTATAGAAGCGGCTGACCTCTGACCTCTGACCTCTGACTACCTGTTTGCTGCTTCAGGTTTCTCCTGGGAGAACATTAACTAAAATGGATGCCTTTTATTTTATAACTTTCTTCATTTTCAAATCAAATGAAGGTTTTCTACCACATTCACAGTAAACTGAATAAAACAGTTTTTAGATGTTTAGTGTCAGAACAAGTTCACAAATCGAAAACTACAAGATGAGTCTAACAGGTTCTCCAATAACCAGAAGGATCTTTGTTTGTCTCCAGACAGAAGACTTTTGACGACCCACTCAGACTCTAAGTCCTCAGATTCACATGATGTAGAAGGACTTTTCTGGAGTTGGAAGTTGTTTGAATTGTTCATCTGTTTGTGGTCCCAGGAACATCCAGCAGTCGCTCCATCAGGTCATCAGACTCACAATCATAGGTGATCGACGGACTTTTCAGCTGAGACAAACAGGACTAAAGAAAAAACTTGAGGCATCATGGATGATCTGCTACCAGGTTCTAGGTTTTCTTTGGACAATCCACAACTGGACCAGAAACTGAACAAGACTCTGCTTTGGATCTTCTCAGATCCAGAACTCAGAGTAGCCTTGAGCTGTCAAACATCCCGACACCAAACTGAAGCTGAAACACTGAACCGAGCCAGCAGAGAGTCCAGAAACGGTCCAGGTCATCAGCTGAGCTTCACGTGGATGAAGATCAACCCACCAACCAACCGTGCTGCTTCCTCCTCTTCTTCCTCTTCTTCTTCTTCTTCCTCTTCTTCTTCTTCTTCTTCTTCTACCAGAGAGAAGAACAACATCACACATCAAAACCAGCTCAATGAACGAGGGATCAGCACCTCTCCTCGTCTCCTGTCCTTATTTCCACTCCTTCTTTCCTTTCTTTGTCTCCTCTCCTTGTCTCCTCTTCTTGTTTCCTCTCTTTGTCTCCTCTCCTTGTCTCCTCTCCTTCTTTGCTTTCTTTGCTTCCACTCCTTGTTTCCTGTCTTTGTTTCCTCTCTTAGTCTCCTCTCCTTCTTTTCTTTCTTTGTCTCCTCTCCTAGTTTCCTTTCTTTGTCTCCTCTCCTTGTCTCCTCTCCTCCATCTCCGGCTCACGTGCCTTCCTTCCTCTTTGTGTGTGACATCAGCACAACATCCTCCTTTTATCCAATGACATATTGTCACTGTGGTCATGTGACTCTCCGTCCTCTCTGGTGTGATTATATAATTTTAGATTCAGTTGGATGTGAAATCATTTCAGAGCCGTCGTTTCTTTTCCTTCATCTGTGTTTGTTTCTGCTAAAAAGATAAAAAGCAGTAAAATAAAAGCAGCACTTTTTTTTTATATTTACATCGTCATGAAACATTAAACAGAGAAACATGTTTATGATTCAGCAACATATGTATGACATTTATGATACACCGTTACAAGGAAGCACCCTGGGGATGATGTTATATTCTATTAGATTCTATTAGATTCTATTAGATTAGATTAGATTATTTCATCCAGGTTGTCCTGTGATCAGGGTAAATTATTCATGATTCCCTCCGTGAGAGCAGAGCTTGTAATAATCCTCATCATCTGACTCGCTGTGGACATTTTTCACTTTTGTGTTTAAAACCACTGAAACAGAATTTGATTCAGATTTAATCTGTTGTGGATTTTTCACACGATTGTAAAAAATGAATCATTTCACAGAAGAGAAGCAGCTCAGCATCATCACACAAACCCCCATCACTTAACCCCGGGGCTCCGTACCGCGCATGCGCCGGGTTCTGCAGCGCAGCTCTGTGTGAAGGCATGTTTGCGTGTGTGCATGTTTGCGTGTGTGCACGTGTGCGTGCGCGCGTGCATGCATGCGTGCATGTGTGTGTTTTATGAGCTGCCACAGAACGAGCTCCGCTCGGTAATCTGACGGATCGGCTTAACCCGGACTATAAACTCACTTAGAGTTAATTAGCTCGGATCTGCGCGACCCGCTGCGCCAACATGTCGCTCAGCCCAGGGGAGCAGAACCAGCAGCGGAACCAGGAGCGGAACCAGGAACAGGATCAGGAGCCCAAAGAGGAGCAAAAAGAGGAGAAGAAGGAGGAGATGGAGACCGAGGAGAAAAAGGAAAAAAATGAAGAGCCGAAAGAGGAAAAGAAAGAGGGGAAAAAAGAAGAAGAGACAGGGGGAAAGAAGGAGGAGAAGCAGGACTCCTGGAAGGATTTTTTCTACAACCCGAGAACCGGGGAGCTCCTGGGCCGGACCGCCAGCAGCTGGGGTAAGACCGGCGTCCAGAAACGAGTCTGGCCGTCCTGAGCGTCGAGCTGTCGGTGTCACTGTCCGTCTTCTGGACTGACACCCTGTCGGTCTGTGTGATGGAGAGCAGGCTGCGCGGTCTCGGTCGGTTTCGGTGCTGAAAACCAGGACGCGTGTGTGCGTGTGCGCGCGTGTGTGCGTGTGTGCGCGCGCGTGTGTGACAGAGATCAGTGGCTGTGATCATCATTTTTTTAAACGCTAATTTGAGATACAAATACTTCAAAGATGTACTGCAGGTTTCTGAATATTACTATAACTTACTGCAGTAAATCAACACAGTGTGTCTTCTATCTATCTATCTATCTATCTATCTATCTATCTATCTATCTATCTATCTATCTATCTATCTATCCTTATTTATGTATAACACACACACAAACACATACACAGAACACAAATAAAAACACATTTTTCATTGTAATGCCTTAAATCTCATTAGACTGGAGGCAGAATATTTTGCTGTTGAACAACATGATAATTTCATTCTAAACTCACAGACTTCATCGACTGTGACCGACAGCCAATCAGTGGCAGGTTCAACAGAATCAACTTCAAGTGTGATATTTTTTTAAAAAAAACCTTTTGGTAAGCAGCCAAAAACAGTTAATAGTTCAGTAATCATGCTTACAGTCACCTGACTGTGGAGAATGTGTAATAATGAGTTTATTTTTTGGGATAAAGGAAGGAGGTAAAATTGTAAGTTTAATCCTTCTATCTGGGGATAAAGCGATGAGGTTGAAGTGAACCGCTGTAATAAAATGCATGAAAGGCTGCCACAAACCCGTGTGCTTGCTGGTTTTCACTGCCGGTTTAGGATGGCAGGTCAGCAGCCGCTCGGCTCCTTGTCCGGCTGATATGTGAGAGCCCAACAGGGAGCCTCAGAACAAGCGGACGAAAATATAAATCTCATTGTATTTCCTTCATTGCATGCACTCTCAGTAATGCCTGGACTTTTTTATCAGTCCATTTGTTTGTTTTCATTCCTGCTTTTAAATAATAAAGAGCTTTACGAGCTGTTATTTACATGATCAACTGTGAGCTGCTGTTTTCTGGGAGTTTTAAAAGTGGTACGTGATGGTGCTGAATTAGCTCTCATATTTGACCATCAACATTCACCCACGTATGGACCGGTGCATACACACCACTCAGAGTGTGTCCTGTGCAGGGAGCGAAGCTTCTCTGCAGCAGGAGCTGATGATGTTCCTCTGTGTGTGATTGTCATTTACTTTCATGGATGAAATGGTGGTGAATATTCCAAACCCCAAACACATAAAAAACACACACATTAACATGGTGAAGGTGTTTGCGGGCCCTCTTGAGCTGTTCTATGTGTGTAAGTTTGACTGAACTGGTGTGTTTTCAGTGTTCATGAACTAAACCAGAGTGCAGCCTTGTAGTTACATTCACCTCTACATGCATTGCTGACTCTGGATCAGGATTCCCTCATGATAATACTGGTATAATTTTATTTTTTTCAAAGAGAATAATGTCATAAAAATAGCAACATTTCAACTAGTTACAGTTATGTCATACTTCTTCAGCACAAACAGGCAGATCTGAAAGTGGAAGTAACACTGCTACAGTCCACACGGTGGAGCTGTCAGCCTCAAAACATGGGAGTGACTTCAGTACTGTGGAAGTGATGTCGCTGGCAGAGATCAAACCATAGTTATCTGATAGAAATAAAAAAAAAAAGACTATGACAACAAAAGGGGGCAAAACAACATATTTATTTCACCACCAACTATTTTAAGCTCTGAGCCAAGTGTGAAACCTCAGCACAGCATCGCTGAATCTCTGCTCTTTATCAGATGTACTTGGCATAAGGGCATCAGTTTAAGTGATTGACTATTACAATCCACAGTCAAAGATGAAGGTTATTTGGACTAGAAATTCAGAGTTTGAATGGAAAATATAAAAAATCTAATGAATCTAATAGACACAGAAGGTGATGTAACAAGACTGCTGGGAAAAACAGAGAAAGAGTGTTTATTAAATAAATTACCTGATCTGATTGGATGTGATGAGTCGGTTCCTAAAACAAAGAACAAAAGGAAAAGATACAAATCCGCAATGGAGATGCTGAACCACTGGGAAACGGACTGACTAGGGTTTTATCCTCAAATTTGTTTCCACAAACCATCATTTGAATTCTCTCCCCAGGTCTCATCCTCCTGTTCTACTTCGTTTTTTACGGGTTTCTGGCAGGAATGTTCACTCTCACCATGTGGGTGATGTTACAGACTCTGGACGAGAACGTCCCTCGCCATCAGGACCGAGTGTCCAATCCAGGTGAGATTGTTACCATAGGTTATCAGGTTTAACCCTTTAATGAGACTTCATATTTACTTCACATCAGTAAAGGTCATTTGAACAGGTGTGACTTGAGGAAGATACTTTAATTAATATGAAACTTTTACTTCAGGTAAATGCTTGAATAAAAACAGTGAAAAAAAATTGCAGTCAGTGTTTGCTTTCAGTCTGTTTCTTCAAGTGTGAACACACTGACAACACTGGACCAGTGTGTAGCAAAAGATGTTCGTTAACAACTTGAATCAGTAGGATCAAATGAAAGAGGATGATGTAGTTGTTGCCATAACAGCCTTTAAGTAAATTTCTGTCCTGCCATGACATGATGACATGATGACAGTTTTCCTCCACCTGCCTACATGTCAGCGTGTCCTGTGGTGGAATCTGGTGACTAAAACAACAATAATAAAAACAAGCCATGTAATCATTAAGCAGCAGAACAATTACAAGCTTTTCCCCCAAAAAAGCACAATTTTATTTAACGCTGTTGTTTCGAGAAACTGCAAACCTTCAGCTTCTTTACTTTCAGCGTTATTTGTTTCTATTCTATAGCAATTCTCATCATAGAACCGAAGAGGGGAATGAAGTGAATGGATGAATATCTCTGAAACACATTCATTAACCTTAATGACAAAAAACAATGCTCCCACCTCCTCTACTCACCTCATTTTTCTTCCTGTTCTGTGCATTTCTCTCTGTGGTAAAAAAAACTGTTAGCTGTTTTAATTCTAACCGCATTATTTGACAACTACTGCTTGACTATTATTTGACTGTATGATTACTTATTTCTTTTCTTTAATCCAGGTTTGGTCATTCGTCCTCATGCGGCTGAAATCTTCTTCAATCGCAGTGACCCAACAAACTACAACCAGTACATCGGACAGCTGCACGACCTGCTGCAGTGTGAGTACACACACACATCCTGCTCTGTAGAGTTTAGTAGGAGTTTCAGTGAAAAACTTGCAGGTTTTCTATAAATGTTTGCACGGGCCAGTCTGAGTCTCAAAGCCAAGTTTTTTCTGGAAATGTCACAAAATTATATCAGTTAAGTCTTAAAGTCACTGAGGTTGCTGATGTTTCTTATGAGGAATTCAATCTATAACAGAACCAACTGCTTTGACTTGATGATATTGACATTTTATCTTCATAGCTAATGATCAGCTGTTCATATAAGTCCATAATAATGTAAATAGACATAGGCATCATAACCATGGATCAAATATGTGTCCTCACTGATAAACCCTAAAACAAGAGTTTACATTACAGATGTTTTTTTAATCCTTCAACACTCCTGCCTTTATTTCCCATACATTAAATCTTCACTTAACCTCTCTAGTACTTTCACATGAGCTCTCATTTCAATATATTTTAAGTCAAAATACTTTATTAGCATGATGACAAAAAAGGAAAAACCTAAGAAAAAACTCACATACGCACGATACACTCATGATACAATTAAATGAGCTTTCTCTCTTCCTATTCTCCTCTGCTGTTAGTCTCCATTTTACTTAATCATGTTTTCTGAAAGACCTGGTTTATGCTGTGTAATCATTTTTAAAGAGTAACTAAACCCCCATTGTTTTGGCTGAGGTGCTGCTCCCAGACATATTGAAAATGGATCTGCTGTCAACAAATGCTGAAAACAAGTGTTCTTCTGCTCCACAGATTAGTTTTTGGCGATCGATAGTGGTAAGCTAGCTAGGCTAACTGACTGACCTGTGAATAACCTACTTCAAAATAAAAGTCAGGTGCGATTTTGCCAGTGAAACACTTTTTATATGAAACTGCAGATGTAGAAAATATTCACTTTGCTTTAGCAGTAACTTAACAGTGCACTCAACAGATAGTAAATGTTAATTAATGTAGAAAACTGTGTTTGATTTGACAGGGTTTATTAGTTGGGAAATGAAAAAAACAATAAAGATTTTTACATTTACTTTTCACTCTTTTCACAAACTCGTCACAAGTTTGGACAGAGCCCTCACTCGGTCGTAACCCTAACTCTGATCTGTGCTAACAATATAATCTAACAATATAAATTTAAAATGTAATCTAACTACTCAGTTGCTCTCGCTGTGCTCAGTCCACTGTGATAATTGTTTCACCCGGTCTGTCGAACCTGTAGAGGGCAGTTGCTACACATTTTAGATCAAAATATGCAGAATTCACATTCTTTGCACTGAGATTTGAGATCTGGGCCTGAGTCAATCAACAATACTACTGTATTCCAAAGAAATTCGGTTTTAAGTTGATAAAAAATTGATAAAATGATAAAATTTCAATTGCAACCTTGGTTATGAAGTAATACTTTTGATCATGTTGTCCAGGTTTTTATATTCTGCATTGAACAGTATGTTAAAAATGCAGGAGTTAAAGTATCTATGATGTCTATCTTTGAAACAGTGTAATTTCACCAATGCACACCAACATCATTAACACCAGCTGTTGCCTCTTGACTTGACTTGCCTTGCCTTGTGAGTGCAGATGGATTTCCTTAGCACTTAGCACACTGAATTATCCTCATTATCTTTCCTTAACTTTTCAACATTTACCACTGTGGTAAAAATATAAAAATAAATATAATAAAATGTTTGTGACAGCTTTGTCTTGATATGACACTTTTCTTATGATTCTGTTGTTGTTTTCTGTGCAGATTATAATGACAGTTTGCAGGAGAGTAATGACTTGTGTCTGGTGGGTGAATACACTGAACAGGATGACGAACCGATAAAGAAAGTTTGTCAGTTTAAACGCAGTACGCTGCGTCAGTGTTCCGGTCTGCGCGACACCAGTTTTGGATACGCTGAGGGGAAACCATGCATCATTATAAAGATGAACCGGGTCAGTATAACAGTTTTTATTCAGTCTGACAGGATGTTGTTAGATGAAAAAGCAGTGTGTGCACAACAACTGAAATAATAACCCCAACTTTTCTGATACTTCCAGCTGCACTGACACTGTTGTTTTTTGCTTTTATGTCAGAGTTCATGTATGAAATAGGTACTTGGAACTTTCTGAATGAAAATGAAAAAACGGGTGTGGAGCATTACACAAAACTTGAGTCACTTCTGTCCCCTACATCATGTTTCCTGAACAAAGGTCTTGTTCGGGTTTTTGTTCTGAAGCAAAATGCAGACACAAACCAAGTTGATGCTTTAAATTTGCTTTTAACAACAGAAATCAGGTTAACAAGCAGATAGCAGTCAAACAGGCCTAGTCCACACGTGTAGTATATGGATATTTTTAAAATGAACTTTTCCCTCCCTCATTCTTTGAAATAAATCTGATCTTGTTCCTTTTCCTCCTGTTTCAAAAATACTCCATCAGTTATCCATTATTATCCATCTATTTTTCTTGAGACTGTGTTCAACTAGAGATTCAACAAGTTCTTGTCCAAAGCTTCCAACATGGCTGCAGAGACTCTATGTGAGTGTTGGATTATGTAACAACCTCTGTGATGCAGTCTGATGCTTGTTCATCTATAATGACAGAGTAACTGTTAATGATAAACCAATAAGATGACAATAAACACTATGATGTTAAACATGGGGGTTTACAGCATATAGCCAGACGCTCTGTTTTCCCTGTTTACATGAAAGAACGTAGGGTTCCTGAACATCTTCACACTGACCACATTTTTCTGAAGATTCATTTTCATTGACCTGAGAAGTTATTTTCTGTGGATAAAGGTAAAAAAAAGCAAAGGTAAGGGTATATTTTAATTACTGGTGGTGTATGTGAATACAAGAATACAGAAAACAGGACTTCCATCATGTGTACAGTTGATAATCAATTGATAAAAAATACAAGCAAAAACAATCTGAGAGAACAGAGACACAGTACTAACAAAAATAGTCCAGAGATGATTATTGAATGATGTGCAAGAGGTGGGAGCTCAAAGGTCTGCAGGACATATGATGAATGAAAAAAGGAATAAAGCTGTGCTACAAAGCAGGAGGACAGTGAGGTGACTTCATGTTAAACTCTGGGTTTTCAGTGTTATGAAATGGGATTACTTCCTACTTCATCTCATCACCAACTTATGCTAAACATCTAACCTGCTGCAGAGGAGGTTATGCTAAAGACGAGAGATCAGTGTGTAAAACCTAGCGATCTATTAGACCAATTCATTTTCTTGGAAAGAAAGATCTTGTGGAACTCAGCAGATCATGAGAGGGCAAAAGTGTTGACTGACCAACAAAGCTCTTTTACTTTACCTGATAGTTTCTTCGAGGATGAATCATTAGTATGTGTGTTTGTCTGGCTACGGTTGTTAGGACTGCATGGCTTAAACAGACGAACCTCAAACACAGATGGCCAAATCAAAGATGTTGCCAACACTCCATGGTAGGGAAAGTGAAAAGGTTTCTTTGGTCAAGATGTACATGTAAAGTAAAGGTACAAAATTACAAACAGGTCACTCACATAAGAGAAAGGGATTCGTTAGCAAGTCACATGATGTTCTTTCAGTCCTTTATGTGTGTAAAACATACATCTTACTTAACGATAACCAGAGCTAGACACAGAACACACTCAGACAATACACTGCAAAAATGACAGAAGGAAAAGTGTCCATTTTGATGTGTTGCTTTGCAAAGTATGTCAAGTACTTACGTTTGGTTTGTGTGACTCGTGTTGCTTGTAAGTGGAAGTATTGCTGGCAGACCTTGTGTCCTGGCTGCTGGTTCCTGATTTAACTTCTTCACTCCAGTTTTGTCCTTCATCAGACGCTCCCATTGCTGCTCTTGGAAAGAAGTGAAGTGTAGCAATCTGCATTGAACACTACTGCTAGAGAAACTGTGTTGAGGGGTGTCCCCTGTTTTAGTGGCTGAGAAGAAGAGCAAGGACTGGGTCCTTGTCCCTGTGAGGCTGCTGAGAAAGAGGTGTTGCTCTGGCCCCCTCTCTGGAAGGTTGAGAAAAAGAGCGATATGGGGGCAGAGATGGATTTTATTGACATAGTTGGGAAGTTTAGTTTAGTGTTCTTTAGTTGAGTTTCCAAGAGTCTGGACTCCTGCAGAGGCAGCCATTTTGTAAAAAAATGTTTTTAACGTTCTTGTTATTTTACTTTAAACACAAAGATCCTGCTCCAACCTGGTTTTTTCAATCCGTCCTGTGTGGATAAAAAACACAGTGTATATTCCTACCTGGCATCAACAGGCATTTCCAAATGAGTCTCCAGTGATCACTTGCGATCAGATCTCACTCCTGTGCTCACTCCTGTGCTCTGTATGCAAATAAACACAGACATCATTTCCACTTGAGACCAACTATGTTGTTATTTTTTACCTGCGGGGGGCAGCAATGTGTTAAATCGCACCTAGCCAACCAAAAAAAACTAAGAGGAACTAACTTCCTGTCTGCAGGATATTAAAAGCGGAAAAAGAATTTAGTGGGCAAATCAAAACAACGCAGCTCACAGAGATGTTTGAGGTTTTCGTTGTAAATCTCCATGGGCTTTTGTGAATCCATTGTTTACAGTGTCATTTGAGTTCTTATCGCTTGTTGTCTCGCAGTTTTATGACGCTTTTTTCGCTCAAGTGACTACTACTCCCACTCTCACAGAAGACGTCAGCTGAGTGAGGATTTCTGTTCCCGCTGCTAAAAGAATGCAGCCACATGCAGCTCAGACCACCTCCGAATGTGGTTTGACTGATCGGATCTCAAATGTGTCCTCAATGTGTCTTCGGTGTGTTCACACCTGTACTTAACGCACTCCACTTGTGATTGGTTCACTCAGGATGGATTTAAAACCAGGTGGGATCAGGGTAAAAGTTACCTGCAATGTCTGTACAGTTGCCTGTGTTATTTGTGAGTTCATCAAGGCTCTGACTCGGTGGGCGCTTAGATGTTTGTAAATTGGACTGTAAATAATTTGTTTTCAAATATTTAGGAAATATTAGTACAAATATTTATGAATCAAACAACAACAGTCTGTTTGTCTGTCTGCAGGTTATCGGACTGAAACCAGGAGGTGACCCCTACATTAACTGCACGGCCAAGGTAATTCTCACACACAAACACACACACACACACACACACAAATGAATTAGCTATTTGACAAATCAGAGACTGAGAAGCAACTCAATTATATAATTGTACAGGATAATGCTGACAAAAAAATTGAGTATAGTAAAACTATCTGATTAGTGACAATGGTTTTTAGCCTTGAAACCTGATGAGATGTTATCAGTGATACCAGTCATAAATTGTATATATGCAAGGATGCAGATTAAAGATCCTCTTTCATAAAGCCATTCACCTGAGAGATTTCCTATACTTTCTTGTTCTGTGTTGTGATCCTCTGGCAGAGGAATAGTCCATTACAGATGCAGTACTTCCCATCAGAAGGTCGTTTGGATAAAATGTTTTTCCCATACTATGGCAAAAAAGCTCATGTGAGTGTCTCTTTTTCTTCCTTTTCTTACTTTTATGTAATCAAATTCTTCAAACTGGTAACTGTAATGAAGAGTAAGTAAACAACTAACATGTTCCAACAATGCCAAGTTATATTGTGCTGTGCGTACTGTGTCCTTGTTTTTACTTAATTTTTGATATATATTTCATATGAAAAAGATTAGTGTAAAGGTATAAAAATTGTAGTTTAAAGTTTAAGAAGTTAATCATCACATGGTAACACAATGAATTAATTCAATAAAAAGAAACAATATAACCAAAATGAGAGATTACACACATATATGTTGAGAATAATCTATAAATGCTCCTGTGTCTGTCTCTGTCTTTCTTTCTCTCTCTGTGTGTGTCCATGTGAACTCTCTCTCTCTCTCTCTGTTAATAGTCTGACTACGTGCAGCCCGTGGTAGCAGTGAAATTGTTGCTACGAGAAGAGGATTATAATGTCGAGCAGACGTTGGAGTGTAAAGTTGAGGGCTCAGACTTGCGTAACAATGATGAAAGGGACAAGTTTATGGGACGCGTGACTTTCAGGGTCAAAGTGTCAGTGTAATTGAATGTGCTGGTTTCCATGGATACCACAAACTGGGCTTTAACTGGAACCAAATCTCCAGTTTGTGTACTTTGTAATTCAGGCCTGATTTAATCCTCAAAATCTGAATCTGGTTTTTGTTGTTCACACTTTTAGGGAAAAAAAAAACAGATTTGGGCCACTCATGCTAAACATGTTGGCACTACTATAATTTAATAAACCTGATCCAGATTCACTTTTGACCATGAATAAGACCTGATTCTGATTATGTTCTGATCTTGTTCACACCTGGTTAATTGTATCCCTGGTCCATATGAATACTAAGTAGTCTAGATTCACTCTCTATAAGAAGTGAAACAGAGTGACTCTGGCTCAACCTGTTCAGACATTTGGGGCAAATCAGGTCTGTTTCTAAAACATGTGAACCAGCTGCACAATGGTGTGTTGGTTTGAAACATATTTGTAATAGAATGGCAATAAAATGATAAATTCTGAGCAGTGTGTCAATAGAATCAAATCAGAGACTGAAATCACCTCAGAACGTTAATGAACTCACAGTGAAGTTAAGATCTGAAGTTTAAGTTAAAACCTTTTTTATATTTTGTAAATTTGTGATTAACTTTCAGCCCTTTTATAATCTGATAACTGTCCTCACACTCTGAAGCATAAGTGTCACAGGAATTGCCTTTACAATAATGTGCATCACATTGAACTGACCATGACATTTTTCTTAGTTTTCCATTATTACGAGATAATTAACATTTTAAGCACCAGGAATGAAAAGAAAAAAATTGAAGTTCTGCAGCTGAAACCCAACTTTTTGAGCATGTAAAACATCAAGTAATGGTAGCAGCAGGAAAGTGTCACCTTAATCTGATTGCTGTTTGTATAAATTTAATGGTTTAGCATTGTTGCAGTGTATGCAAAGATGTGCCAAAAGAGAAATCATTGTTACCAAACAGAGCTTTAAATTAGTAATAAGGTATGTATAAAGTACAACTAGATTAATGTTTGACTTAAATGATTTTTTCCTTTTTTTTTAAAAGCAAAGCCAGAGTGTGCAAGCTGTCAAAATGTCACAGACTGTAGAATAGACATGGAACTGTCAGTTATTACATTATTAAAGTTACACTATGCAGAATGTTTCTAGTACCAATGTATAGAGTCACAAAATGTGTCTGTATCTGCATTTTTAATATTCTTTAAAAGTATATTAATGGGATTAGATCGCTGTCTCTTCATTGCTTTGTCTTTGTAAGCAGCAGGTGTGCAGATCTGTTTTAGCAATGGCACACATGCACACAAACAGCAGAGAGAATGAAGCTTGCAGATCAGCTTAATTTATACAAACTGGCATTGCAACACCTTTCTATCGAGTTGTGTGAAGGTGTCAGTGCACCTTCTCTCTAGTTTAGCTGGGAAGGCAGAAGCAACTTTTAAGGGATAAACAACAAACTAAACAACAAAGAAGCTCTGCAGAAAATAATTTAAATTAAATCATGAAAAGGTCTTTTACAAGATTGGTATGACACTGTGAAGCACAATGCAATGTTGCAATTCTATATGTCTGTCAGAAATCCTAATCTGATTTCCTCCCACCTCCTGAACTCTTTTCCTGGTAATGGTCTTGTCTTTGTGATCATGCAAATAGAAACACTTGTTTCATTGTCTGTTTTAAGAGTAAACATTTTGAAATGTGTTGTATGAGTAGAATGAGTTCCTTTGAAATGACACCCTAGATTTATAAAAAAGGTTTGACAGTTAATGTAAATTTGAGTGTGATTCTAACAATTACTGTCTGTAATCACTGAAGAAGCTGAATTAGCAGAGACCTCACTGGTTTCACCCTCATGTTAGTGTTATTTACACAATATCTTTATTAAAAGATTCTCAAATGACCAAAATGCATTTTTGTTTGTTTCTGCTGATAAAATGAAAACTTAACCAGATGATGCATAACAATTAAACATGAAGACCCTGCAAAATTGTTAGTTGACGAGGCCTCTTTGGATAGCCTCTGTGATATGTATTATTTTGAATGAGTTACCTACTGTCTAGGGTAATGGAGTTAAAACTAGCTTGATGGCTCCCCCGACCCTGTCTGACGACTTGGCAGTTGAAATGGGGAGCTAAAGGCAATGCAGTGGCTGACGCATGTCGTCACAGCTCCATAACTCTAACTCTTTTATGTATCTTATTTTATATGTCCACACAGAATTTTAAAGACTGACTTAAAGCATGTTTTTTTCAGAGTTGAGCAAGTACATTCTTATCTTTCTTTTAAACCTGGTACTTGATCCAGTCTTGTAATTATGATTGGAGGGTTTAACCCAGATTGACCCAAGTCAATTGGTCAGTTGCAGTAGAACGGTAGGTTGTAGAGAGACGGGAGTGGTACCGTTGGAAAGAATAAGGGATAAATACCACCTACCTCATGATGAAAATGGAATAACTCTCGAAGGGAAGGTCATAGAGACTCTGGTCTGAGGTCCTAAGCTATCCATAGATATGTGAAATGTCACTGTGCGTTGTTGGGAAGTGTTCGAACCAGAAATGGCCATTCGTCATATGATGAAAATGGAATAACTCTCGAAGGGGGTCGTAGAGACTCAGGGTTTTTTGCTACCTGTTCCTGAGGGCCTACGCTATCCGTGGATATGTGATACGTCACTGTGCGACTTGTGGTTCAAAAGTTATGGAAGGTCAAAGTTTCTCATTCAAAGTCAGTGGAGGTTGAAAAAGTTTTCTTAATCCTGTGATGGTTAAAGTAAGTATAGAGGATAGGTCAGGGCTAGACTTTTTGGCCCCTGAACTGTCCTCTTTACTAACCTTAACCATTGGCGGTCATAGCTTACATTCTGGGCAATGCCCAGAGTCTCTGTCATGCTTTTGATACCGTCCAATGGCAATTCCGTCAAGACAGGTAAGTGAAGCAGGTAAGTTCAACAGGTAAGTGGACTCTTTGGTCATGCCTCTGTGTACCCAGGGACTCTGGAGAGTAGCTCCAGCCAGGTTTAGCTAGCTCCTGTGTGGTAAGGCAGGATTAAACTGGCTGGAGCTTCTCTCCAGAGTCCCTGGGACCACAGAGGCATGTAAGCCCCTCTGCCATGTCAAGGCAGAGCCCATGTAGGGGTATTTCTTTGGTATTTTTTGGAGTTTTTGGAATTTTTTTGGTAATTTTTTGAGTTTTGGTATTTTTTGGAATTTTTAACAGCTCAAAATGTAAAGAAATTAAATTAATTAAGAAACATGTTATGAACTGAAAATGTTGTGAATGTGTCCATGGCATAATAAAAGTTGAATGGAAATGTCACCGAGTGGAGTGACCGCGACAGGGTGCAAGACCACTGATACTCTGTTGGGGGAGCAACCAAGACTTCACAACACAAGCCAGAGAGGGGTTTTTGTCTTTTTGTATAAAAAAATGAGAATTTCATTACAACACAATAGGATAAAACGTTACTAAAAAGTCTGTTAAAAGAGTCCACAGTCCATTGGCCCCAGAGGGAGGGGGAGGGGACACAGCACGCTCCGGTGGGCAGTCGGCCTCAGTTCCACGTCTTACAGGCTGTTCTAAAAAAAAGGACACAAGCGACAAGGTGACCATCAGGCTGTTCAACCTGGTAATCTTCAACTGGGTTTATGGCCACAGCATCAGTCTTGGCGGGGCAGGATAGATTCTCAAAATAATAAATAACAAACCAAAATCAACACAAGGTGGTTCAAAGTAAATAAATCAATAATAATTAATAACCCAACAATCGA
>JAPZDV010000112.1:0-15790 GCA_029814665.1 Acanthurus lineatus
TTTTCCATTCTGAGCAGAAAAATGTTATTGTTGTTTTAAAATACTGTGGATATGAAGATGTTTTGCCTGCTGAGCCACCAAGACCTTTCAGAAACTCTTTTAGACTATTTCTTACTCAGCTTTAGGTGTTTTTCTACATGCAGCTCCATACAGACACACAAACCAAACAAACACACAAACCAAACAAATACATTTAAAATTAATTTGTTCTAATAAGAACAATCTAGTTTGTGCGTGCTTTAAATACTCACCCACAACAGTCAGGTTGAAGCAAAACGGGCCTTTCCCATGTCCCCCATCGTAGATTTGTCCTGTATAATGTCCAGTGTCATTGGCAGACAGACACAGAATGGTCAATGCTCCTGTCTTCAGATTAAGGTGGAATTTTCGTGGATCACTTTTGTGGAGTTTTCCTTCATCAAAACCGAGAAGGAACCGATCATCTGAATCAAAGGACCAGATGATCTGAATGTCACCACTTTGTTTAATATCAGCGTCTACGTTCAGAGTGATGCTTTGTCCAGCCGTCCCTTCAAGTGTTTGATGTTCACTCTGTCCAGCTGATAGAGCAACTACCACTAAGAAAGAGGGAGAGAGAGAGAGAGAGAGAGGAATGGGGGGCCTTAATAATGACTCAAACTCTACATCCTGACACAGTAGCAGGGCAAAGACTCGAGGAACATGAGAGTGGGTGATTCTTTTTAGGTTTCTTTTCAATAATAAGGCAACAAACTTAAATTTGTCAACATTCACCGACTGCAACAGAAGAACACAAATCCTGAAGCTTCTGCTCTCAGACAGAAACACTTCCACATTGACCCGTCTGCAGATGATGGAACAGGTTTCCTTTCACCTTGTGCTTATTTTTGTCTGCTGACTTTCTGCCTCACTAACAAAAAGAGGAATGTAAATGTTGAAAAGAATCTTTATTCTGACTTTATTTTCTTTGACTTGTTTACAAAAAATACTCTAAGCACACTCTAAGAACCTTTGCTGGAGGGTTTAAGATAAATGAACCATAACCAACATTTTAAGCATTCTCCTTCCTCTTTCTTTCTCTCTCACACACACTCCCACACAAAAATAACCTGTTTGATGCTGCTGTCGCTTAAGATACAACAATATTATCTGAATCTCAAAAAACTATCTTGATTTGCTCTGCTAATGAGAAAACTATGCTGGTTTTCTCCACTGAGTCAGCAATTTGAAAGTTAACAAGCCCTCTCTCTTTTTAATGAAATAAAGCCAGAGAGAGAGAGAGAGGTATCAAGATTTAAATAATTTTAAAAAAGTTCAGTACTCACGCATAATCATTATTTTGATTAACAGCGTTATTCTGCAGTACATGATGGGCTAGTTCCTACAGCTTAAGCAGCAGCAGTCAACACCAGAGTAAGGACGATGTGAAATTGAGTGTTGTGGTAGGCATGACCATACCCACTCACTTCCCCTCTCCTTCCGTTTTCAACTAATCTCTGCCTCTCCCTCCTTCATAGAGCTTATATCTTCCTCTTTTAACAATTAAGATGTGTTTATGTGTCTTGTCCCTGCTTTTCCTTTAAACCCTCAAACTCAACAAGTGAAACTTTATAGATCATTTAGTTAGAGACTTGATGACCCTGTTGTCACTGAGAAGGATGCTTCATTTACAGACAGACAGAGTGTGAGAAATAACTCTTGGTGGGGGTTTTTTGGGTTTTTTTTTTTAAACCAAAGTTCCTGTCTAATTAGAATCAAAACTGCAGCACGGGTAGAATGTGAATTTATTTTATTTTACACAACAACAAACATTCATGCTGGATTTGAAACACAGAAACCAAGTTAAGATATTCATTTAAAATGTTAAAACTGAATGTTGAATCCATGCTAGCAACAACACAACAACAAACTCCTTAGCAATGACCAGGTCTGACACTAGCTTGTTTATTTCACAAACACACACACATACACACACACACACACACACACACCATTTTCTTTCTTGAATGCCTCCCCACCTGTCTGAAGTTGTGCCCATATAGGGAAGTTGAGTTCTGCACAGGTGTGATTATTAAGCACGAGCCCATAAACTGTTCATGATGTGACAATAAGTCTGACGCTAATGCAACATTTGAGGCCCAAGACCAAGTTAAATCTAGAGTTACAGTAAAAATGGTCACACACACTTGCACACACACACATCTACACACACACACAGAAGCAGCAGCAGCTAAATAAGCTCATCTTCTGTCTGATTTACTAAACAACAAGTCACAAAAATATTGTTTGCAACTGAACAACTTTACACAACCAATTAAGCTTTGAATCACAGCACAGTGGGGCAGCGGCGGCCTCAAACCAGCCAGTAACTTTCTAAGAACAAGTAGTTCATCCAAAAATAGTTACAGCACAATTCATCAGCACCAAAGTCACAAATTAGCAAAGCAAAGCAAAGCAAACAATGACAACAAAGTAAACAATGGCCTATTGATACAAAGTGCACGGCGACATTTTTACACACAGTCCAAGAAAGATTAAAAAGCAAGGGGCCCCAAAAACCAGCACATAACTTAAAATTATCAAATTATGGTATTCCCCTTATTTCCAAGTCTGTGTGCGTGTGTGTGTGTGTGTATTTGTGTGTCACATAGACTTGTTTAATGCTTCAGCAAGGAACATAGACTCTCGAGCAGCAGACCTCTGTTAGGAAGACATTGTGAAACTGGTGTGAGTCATAAAAAAGCTCAAACTATTACTACCACCACCATGACCGGAGATACAAGTCAACACAACCTACTGGGCCTTTTTATGCCACACAAATGACTGAAGTAGTGCTGCAGCTGGATCTGATAACAAGGGACAGTGTGAAGTGTTTAGCAGCCATGGATATCTCATTAACTGAAGTTAAGATATGCTCAATGTTACTCAATGAGATATCTATCTGCTCAACAAATAAACTTTGCTCAGGTAGCTAAAGTCTTGGTGTCCCTATTGTCACTGAGAAGGATGATTCATTCATTTAGCATTTTTTCTTGACGGAGACAACCATGAAAAAATAACTCGGTGTTTTTCACTGAAGTTTCTGTCTAATTATGGTCAAAACTGCAGCAGGATGTGAATTTATTTTACACAACAACAAACATTTGTGTCAGATTTTAAAACACATAAACTAGATTAAGATATTTATATAAAATAACAGATGACAAAATGTGAAGCTTGATTGTTGAATCTCTCTCACAGCCCAAAAGGCTGCTGTGACAGAAACATTCAAACAAGCAAACTACAGTTAAACACTGAGAGACATATAAGAAACTTCTGCATATTCTCAGATGAACTGAAAGGTTTTTTATCAATGAATTATCTTGGATTATGTTGAGTTGCTGTATAAAGACCATATCATTATTCTACTCAAAAGTGAGGGGACATCTGATTATGGACAGAGGAGGAGACGCTTAATACAATATTTCTCTGATAATAAACTCTAATGTGGTTTCACATAATTCCCTCGTTTATCAGTGAAATGTGAGCGACACTGCAGGCTGCTTCCTCAAGCAAACAGACTGAGGCTGGTTGGATTGTTCACTGCTATCCACATATGAACCTGCTGCCTCTATGAAGTGACTAAATGACCACACTGCCTCTCTGTTTCAATAAACCTTTTCTGTTCATGACCTGCTGTCAGGTCTTTCTTGACCTTTTTCTGTCTCTTTTGTCTGATTAGCCTCACACACATTTACAAATTTGCTAAGTGTGTTTAGATGACTCTGGCAAACAGAGTGTGCAGTGTAAACACTAGGGTGGCTTAATATAGTGCCAGTCATTAATATTTGCTTTGAGAGCTGCTTTTTAGTTCGCAGACTTGTCTTTTGCTGAATAATAACGAGATATATGCAGTCATGTTATGTCTGAATCAGAACAGATCCTGAGCTTCAAAGGCAAATCAGGGATTAGCTAGATGTGACTTATTCAAATGAAGCGTTCTCTTTATAAAGGCCGGTTACAACAGAAAATGGTACAATTAAATAAATCCTTGCCTTCTAAAGCAAGCTATGTGATAACTTGTGGTTTCTGCCAGCATGTCAGTGGTTAGCGAGCTGTATCACAGACACAGACACAGACATGTCTCATTAGAGAGCATTTGGATCAGTCTCATCAAGACAGCCTAATAGTTTTTAGTCAACATTCGTCTTAAGCTCAAAGATTATCATGCATGTATTTACAGTGACTACAAGTAAAGGGGTTCATTTTGTGACGAATTAATTTATTGACTGTTTCAAAGCAACAGTATGTAACTTTTCCACCTTAAAATAATAGTTTTTAAAATCATTTTAATGTCAGGTTGCAGTGTAACAGGTTGACTGGGCTCTCTGCCTCAAACACTCGGCCTCCTGTAGCTTGTTACGGCACTACGAAACTTTGAGCTGCAGGCTGCGGTTTTAAAAGTTAACGATGAGAGTTACTACGTCTCACAAAACAGTGGTTTTGGTGAAACTGAGACATATTTTATGGAGAAAAATGCCCTCTGGTTTTCCTCTGATGTTCTGCTTTGCCTCAATTCTGTGAATCACGGAGGTTCCTGCTGTGTGCTGTAGCTGCAGCTCCGGTGAAAAAGCTACGGAGAGACAATCTGGACTTATTGCTGCTGAACAGTGAGAAGCTGCTTGCATAGTCATGTGCCATGTGTTGTGGCTCTTGCTGGATGTTTGGCTGTAAGAAACAATGTCTGCTCGCTAGTTTTTGAAATCTGCTTGTTTGACAGAAGTTTAGCTGGTAACATGTTATAACCGGGTGTCTCTCCAGTTCAGGTTATGTTAGCCTGGCATGCTGAGCTGCGTTTCCACTGAGATACAATAATTGTTGTGTGCAGGGCTTGTCCAAACTTTGACACATGAGGATAAACACATGTAATGTTGCAGGGCCACTAAAGCTCACTGAATCAGATTCTACATAGTGCTGCTTCAAACATTGATGTGGCTGGAAAAAATAGAAGCACTTATCAGATCACTTTCTTTTGGAGGAAAGGGGCATGTTATGTATCATAAAACCACAGTTTCCTCTCTCATAATGTATTTGGCCAGACTCAGAAAGACACAGTGACAGTGTGTCATACTGTTGTAAACTGTCATTTAATACATCTAAACACTGATCATGTCAACACTTTGATGAGTGTCTACACTGATTCAACTGACTGAGAATTTACATTTTAAAGGTTCTTGTAAATGATAAGAATAAGAAAGAAGCAAGAAAGCAAGAAATGTAAGTGTTCACATATGCACTTGAAATTAATCTGTATTAACTCCTCAGAAATTAACAGGTCTGCCTGGCCAGCTTGTTTAGGGGACACACCTTTCTCTGCCTCGTACCCCTCCCCACCTTTATACATGCCTAGTTGTGTCTGTCCTGAGAAATGTTACTTGCGAAACAAAGGTTGTTTATCAATGTGGGTAAATTTCTCTCAGGTCCTTTAGAGAGAGCATAAAAGTCTGGTTCTGATATCAACACACAGTGTGGAGTTTGACCTTATTTGTCTGTCTCTTTTTATCACAGACATACTGCTCATCCCTGTTTCAATCCCCATCCAGGGGAAAAAAAGGAATGAAATTTAGGAAAATCTGAACTCAAAAATCAACTGTTTGCCACCTCAAAATATTGTATTTGTACAAGTTTTGACATTTGTTAAAGGTCATATAGGCGAAGCTTACATGAAAACAAATATTTTTTAGAAGATAATACATCCACAGAAATTTTACAATGGTGCAGAATGAAAGTCTATCTTTTCCTGAAAAAACAAGAAGAAGTGAAAGAAATAACTATTTAAAAAATTTCGACGAAGCCAATATGATATTTACATTTGACCGAGTTTACTGATATAACTGAAGGATCTCTGAGCCAATAGCAGAACTACATTGATGTCACATGTCATCATTGACCTCTGAGGCTTAGGAGTTAGCATTAGCACACAGGTTTCTTAGCTAAAACGTCTGATCACAGAGTATAAAAGTACAATTCAGCAAATCTAAACCAACTACACAACAAGTAAGAACAGTCAGAGTCCTCACAGTCTAAACTTAAGTGTTGTTACAGGTTAGATTGCCAAGATTAGAAAAACATCAGGTTCAATCCCTGAATAGCTACATTAGCATCAGTGACGATATGCTACGTATAAATGTTGTCCATATCAATTTTAAGTATTTGGGGCATGACACTCCTGCCTGGGTTCGACTTGTCCCTGCAGTGTGAACATAGCTTTAGGCAGAAAAACTTTATCTTCATCTTATCTTCAAACAAACTGCTTTTTCCTTTTCTGTGTTTCTTGTGATTGTCAGCACAAACAGAGGTCATCATGGGGATAAATCATCACTTAGGGCACAACAACTCCAAATTTACGATGGATGACAGTCTGACAGTAAAGTGACAAGATGTATCAAGGCAAAGAGGACATGAATCTCATCCGCCTGTTTGTAAAACCACTGTTTGTGTTTTTTAACCATGCCTATGTAATTATGTGTCTATTAGCTCAACCCATCTTGACTTGATATCTAAACTTCGCTCAGTGAGATAACCTTGACTCCTATTGTCAACCGATGCACCTCAATGGTAAAAGTGCAACACCCACTAATTAGTCATGTCCAAACAAGACAGAGTGGAGTGTTTCCACGCAGGACATTTCAGATCCAGTCTGTCAGGGAATCCTTGGTATTTCAGACTTTGGACCGTGGCTTTCCTACCAAACTTCAGTGTGTAGACAAAAGAGTCTTCTACAAGAAAATACATCCACTTCAATCATGCATAACACTGAGGAGAACAAGGAGAGATGCAGAGAAATAAAAGGGCAGAGAGAAAGAAACTATCTTTGTCTCTCTTGCAGATTCAGTCACTTCCTTTGCCCTGCAGTAACCCTCTTACTGCCTGTCCTCATCACCTGATGTCTTTCCCGCCCACCTGCTTTTACCCCTGAAATCCCCTAACAAATAAGTTCATGTGCATTTTGTGTATGGGTGGGTACAGGTTTAAAACAAATAGAATAATGTAATAAATGTAACAAGCATCACAAATGTTTGTAGATGTCTCCATTATCAACACCAGCTTTATTCATGTCTTCTACATCAGAACAAAGAGCAGCAGTTCCCTATATCTCTGTAACTGGGTAGACAGTAATATATAAATGTGGCATTTGTCCACATATGTCCATTAATGCAGCCCAAGTTCATATTGCTCATGGATAAAAAAAATGTAGTTAAGTTAAGCTATGAAACTACAAAAACATCTTGTTCCAACTGCAGTGTCAGTCGTATAAACACATCTAGTTTACAATGAGTTCACACATGGCAGACTTGCACAACACATGAGCTTCAAGAGAGAAAAAAAAGAGAGAGGCTGAGAGAGTCAGTGAGTCATAATATTTCCTGCTAACCTTGACAGTACACAGCATACTGTTGACATGGTGCCATTTGCTTTAATTTTAGTGTTTTATTGTATACTGAATGTCCCAAAACCTCCACTTTTCTGACACATTACCTCTTATTGTGCTTTTACAATACTCTTTTTCAGTATGGCCACACAATCTTTATTATATTCAACTACAACTGAGCAGGTGAATGAGGAACTAAAGAAATCTACAAGAATAAGATTGTATCCATTTTGATCAGTAAAAAAAAGGTAAATCTGTGGCAATCAGTGTTGATACTTGTAGTAGGCTGCCTCAAATGTTGAAATGCAATGGAAACACTAATATCTCACAGTGAGATAGTCAACCCAGCTTGGCAGGTCAGGAAATTTCTATGCTAAATTGTAGCTTTTCATTCTAAAACATGCTAGCAGCTAATCAGGAAAAGATAAAATTCCCTGTGAAATGAATGAAAAAGTTTCAAAAACTGTAAATAATGGTGTTAATGTTCCCTTTTAATTAAAGTTCCAGCTCTTTTGAACCTGGCTGCCAGGGCTTCATGATAACACATGTTATATTTTTAACTGAGATTGTAGTGAGTAACTACTTCCTACATCTAGAAGGAGAAAGTAATGTCTCAGGGATGACAAAACACAATATGGCTCAGTTATGCTGAGGTTGTGTCTCGTTTTAACCCTTTACAGTGTGAAAAACAACCACACATGCACAAAATTAAATGAAGAGCTAAAATCTTGGCCTTTCTGAAGAAAAATGACATACAGGATCTGCAAGAACATTCAGAAAAAGTAGTTTTATGGAGCAAAGAAGCTTAAAAACAACTATTTTGACTACTTTTATCTGAATATATGTCATCCTGAGAATCATTCATATCATTTATTGCCTGGTATTGGTTGATTGGTTGATTTGTAGTCTGGTTTTGAGCTCCTCTTACAAAAGTGTGGCTGCGGCTGACCTAAGGACTTCCAGGCCTAGCTGACATTTGGAGTTAAATATTGAAGCAGTGGCTCCCTCAAGTGGTTAAAGTCCTCAGTACATTTGATCTTGTTGACATCAACAACAACACTGCCCTCTAATGTAAGGACTCTTTAATGATGAAAACAACACGTTCAAGCTCCATGACTAAACAACATAAAACAACTTTTCAAGTCATTAAAGTATAATGACAGGACGCTTTTGGAAAGTTAAAGGTCAAAATCTCTTTGTCTGCTGGTCTTGGTGAAATCTTTATATCTTAAGGCTGTAAAAGTCTTTAAATATATGAAAAATATTGTCTAAAATCATGCTATAATTCAGACTTTTACTTTGGAGAGACAGCACTGACAGCTGAGCCCATGAAAGAAGACCTAATGATTCTCTTCAGCTTGTTGCTGCAAACAAACATGAGAAAGTCAGTGCAGCCTCACAGTCTGAACGTCTCTGCTGGTATGCAGGTCAGATGTAGGTCAGACTGTTGCTTAACCACAAGAATTACCGTCTCTGCAGCTTACCAAGAGAGAACAAAGTGGAAGCAATAAAGAAACAAACTTACACAGACAGCACCTAGAAATTAAATGCATATCACTTTACCCAAAAAACAAGAGCTGGATCAGTCAGGCAGATCAGGCAGCCTTTTAGTTAGTGCTGAGCTCACAAAGACAAACAACGATATTAAATTGAACTTTGCAACTGTTGCATACTCATAGGGTGTTTCAGTCCTGACAACATACCACAGAAACAAGCTAACCAACCCTCCACATTAACAGTTTACTCTCAAACACAGAAACGTCTGCCAGCTTTGCATTTTTGTACATACAACACAAACAGCAAAAACACTGACAAGAAATGAGTATTAAACTTAGTTTGTGCCTACCAGCAGAAATGTTTGACAGCAGGATCCTACATGGTTGAAGTTAGGAAATGTGTTTACAGGAAGTAGAAGAGGGAGTGGCTTGAATGCCTTTGTGCTGACTCATTTCCCTCTGCAGAGATATTACTTGGAGAAAAGCCATGATGGTTGTTGACACATTACTGAACTTGATGGCTGTTCCTTCTGTATGTGATTGTGTGTAAATGTGTTCCTCATTAGAGAGTAAGCACTTTGTAGAGAAGCTGCTTATCATTAGAGTGTAAATTTGTGTGTGAATGGGTGAATCCTGACTTATGCTGGGTAGTGAAATGGCCAACCAAAGATACACAAAATGATCTAAAAAGCTGAAATCTTGGCCTTTCTGCAGAAAAAAGATATACAGGATCTGCAAGAGCATTCAGAAAAGGTAGTTTTAAGGAGCAAGTAAGCTTAAAATCAACTATTTTTACTACTCTTACTTGAATATATGTCATCTCATGTATCAGACATATCATTTTTTGCCTGGTATTGGTATTGGTAGAGGAAGTTGGTTGGTATCGGCTGATTTGTGGTCTGGCTTTCAGCTTCCCTTACAGAAGTGCATCTGCAAACCCTGCAAGCCAAAAGACTAGCAGAGACAGCACTGACAGCTGAGTCTATGTCTTATCCTGACTTATGCTGGGTAGTTAAATGGCTAGAAAAGTGTTTAACATATTATACAATAAGAGAAAAAAAGGAAGCTAGCTGCCTCTCTGTGCGCTCAACACTTGTCAAAGGAAGGTGTTGAAGGACAGTAGAATAGCTGATGCTACTTAGCGTACATTCACCATCGGATGAAATTCATTGCAGTATTACTTTTAAGAGCAACACTTTACAGACAGTCCCTGTTTTCTTGTCTCAAGGCTGATAACATGCAGATGTTAGATGTTATTTGTACAGCACAAAAAACAGATTGTTTAAATATAAAATTAGGTTGTAGCTATTTGTCTAGGTTACTATGGTTGGATAAAGATGCAGGTCATTTTTAAATACCGTATTGTTCATTAAATATTGATGCATGATGGGGGCAGATCTACCGGGGGGGGGCACTATTGAGCCTTACCTCCTCTAGCTGCCCCCCTGATTTTTGTGTTCTTAAAACTGTACTTGTAAAAACTATTTCTGCAAGCTTTTCAAAGCATTGAAACAAACAATAAACTGACTAAAAATGAATAATTGTAAATGTAATCTTTGGCCCCTGAAATATTTAGTTACGGCCCTGCATCAAACAGGCAGAGTTGGCCCTGCAGCCTTGCAAAGACTAAGCTGCCCCAAGCACCTGAGGGTGAAGTTAGATTTCTCAGATGAAGTTTAAGAACACATCAATTTAACTTAAAGTTTAATTTATAATTAATATAATAAATGTTGAGCCGATTCAGCAACAAGAGCACGCCTATAGCATTTTACTCTTTGATTAGTTTTGATTATAGTAAAGGCAAAAAGAGCTTGATACAAAATATTAAAAAACAGCCATGTTTAAACCCACAACAATTCACAGAAGGTTTGAAGTTTGCCCCCAAAAAAAGTCACCTGCACTGAACCATGACAGACGACCGTCCAAGGAATTTTTAGATTTGGATATATTTGTGTGACGTCGTGCTGCACAGTACAGCAACTGTCGCCTTATAGGCTCTCTGACAAAAGATGGGGGATGCCATTCGTGGACTATGCTGAAAACTATGCACTTCTACTGCACTTAAATAAAAATTTAAAGCCTATTTTTACTTTATTTCAGTTGGCTATTGCCTGCTGTTTTATACTTCTATTCTGCTATATCTTAGAGGCAATTTTTGTTCTTTTTACAGTGCAGAACTTCTACTTGTAGAATATTTTCATTTTGCTACTAATAATTGTACTATTTTTGAAGTGCGTAGTTTTGTTTTGTTTGAAGGCTCGTTCCTGTTGTGCATGAAGAACACTTGGCTACAGGGCAAGATAATGGTAAAATAGTTTAAAAGAAGCCCTTTTTGGTGGATCTTTTGTTGAATCAATTTGATTTACATTTATATTTGCCAACCTAACCTCCTCCAAGGCCACGCTGCCTCTTGCCACTCCCAGGTAAAATTTTTCGAGAAGTGCCCAAATCCAGGAAGCCAATATCTTCTTTTCTACTTCACCGCGCTGCAAGATCAACATAATAACCGGGGCCAGAGAAATGAAATGTTTTCCAATATTTGTCTTTGTTTTCACAGGCAAGTGTCAAATTTATTAATTATTACGTGTTTGGTTAATTAAAATAATATTTTTTTATCACCGATCGCTTGTTGTGAATGGTTTCACTTTTCTTTTTTCATGCAGTCGCGCATTTCGAAGTATCAAACCAAAAAAATGATAAATTAAAAAATACTTTTAAATTTTTTTTAAATAAGAAGTTATTAAACCGTTATAAAGCTCTTACTCATGAAGCCTATGCGGCGCGGATTATTTGTTCAATACCTTTCTGTTTGCGTAATTGTTCCTAGAAAAAAAATACAGAAATCACTTCTAAATAAGCTATAACTTTCAGTAATCACTTCTAAATAATTTTTTTCTCTTGTGAATGTTTCAACACTTACAAATGTTGTACTATTATTAATTGCATCAAAAAATTGCGTCGAAAAAAGGGATTTTTACTTGGTCCAAACCTGGCTTTAGGATGTTTTTCCACCGTCATAATAGAAAAAATATGCCAGTATGTCAGAATCCTGTGAGCTTTGCGGTTATTAGTGACTGATTTTGAGAATACATCACTGTCTAAAAAATAATCTTTAATCAGTTTATATAATTTATTATTTTTTGACATGATCACGCTCTCATGCTCAAAAGTCTAGCATGCCTTTTTTAACACACGCCAACAGGTGAATAAGGGGAGCATCTGCAAATTTTTTTTTTCACTCAGAGCACTAACTTCAACACTGAATGTCACCAGATACACCTTCCAAATCTTTCTTTTAAAAAGGACATGATTTTATTCTTTTGTTTTATTAATCTGTTCCCTCTTTGATGAAGCAAGGACGTTTACAGCAGTTTAAAGTGGAAAGAGACAAAATAACAAGAATAATTTCTGTCACATGTAAAAGGCCTAAGCAATATATACAACTTCACGGTTTACCAAAGTCATATCAGAGATTTGGCTACTTTATCTTTTTGGCTGTGTAAAAATCTTTTACTGTTGGCTCTGTATTGATATATTTATTTTTCTTATTTCAGGTTCTGTCTGTTCTCAGGGAACAGGAGTATTAAAGCGGGCTGGAGAAACTGTGACCTTGTACATGAACCAAACAACGTATGCTTTTAGGAATTTTCTCTGGACCTTTGGACCATTTCACCCTGTAACAGCGATTGCCATTGTTACAAATGGAGAAGTCACTCTCGTCAATGGGACCAGATTCAAAAACAGGTTAAGCACAGATGTAGAAACTGGATCAATCACTATCTCCAACCTCACCAAAAATGACAGTGGAAAATTTTTGGCTCAGCTCTTGACAGCAACAGGACTCGTGCAGCAAGAATTTAATCTCACTGTTCATGGTGAGCTATAACGGCCTCCAGTAATGTTCATAATACACAGACAGTCATTTTATTCACTTCCTACTCTTGTATTTTTGAGGAACTGCTGACACAGTTTGTCAAAATATTGCTGCAGCCTTAGGTTATTTTTACATTTCTGCCATTTTATTACATTTAAATGTTCTCACTGTATTATTTGTGTTTTTCTTGTTTGCTTGTTTTTCTGCAGATAATTATGTTATTCCTGTTAATGTTCTGGAGGGGAGCAATATCACTCTGGACACTGAAATACAAGAACTACAGAAAGACCATTTTGTTAGCTGGACACGAGGCCGAGACTTTGGTGGGAGGTTAATAGCGCAGTGGAAGAACTTTATTGTATCCATTGCGAAAGGCTTTGAGGGTATTCTGCAGCTGGACCCACACAGTGGATCACTCACCATTATAGGAGTGACACAAAACTATGCTGGCTATTATTGTGTCAAGGTGCTTTGGAATGATCAACCGTACATACTGAAACAATTTTTGATCTCTGTCTTTGGTAGGTATTTCAGTATAATTCTTGTACTCTTACTCTTACTGTAACCACAGGACACTGAAGCTTTGAACCGTTTTTAGACTTTTTTTCAGGGGGGCTCAGGCACACTTACATTTCCTCTCAGCACCCCCAAAAATAATAATATGTACCTGTTAAGAATTGGTGGTATTACACAGATATTTTGGCCTGAATTTCCTAAATTCCTTGGTTTGAGATGAATTACAGTAATAAAGGTTCTTGTTGGGAAACGTCTCATCACAGCCCAATCCCTTCATGAAGCACCCATCAATTTTATCCCCTGGTGTGCTTAATTTAATTAACTAAATTATATAAAGATATTTTATTTATTTGAGCACTGTTGTAAGTGATTTGATATGAAAAAGCTAACTGATGCTCTTTTTTTATTTGTAGAACCTGTTTCCACACCACACATTTCTTATTCACAGGAGGGTGAAAGCTGCTTCCTAGTTTGTTCGGTGAAGAACGCACCTGAACTTACATTGTCCTGGTACAAAGAAAAGGTGGAAATAATTCATACCAACAACAGTAATATGACCCAAAATCTTAGCCTTTCTCTGGAGATCTACAACAAGAATGAGGGCATCTACAGCTGTGTGGCCGCCAATCCTGTCAGTAAGGAGGCAGTTACTGTCAACTCTACACAGTTGTGTCCGCCCCATGGTACAGTTACAATAAGTTCTTCCATGTGATTATATCTTGATTTTGTTGCCGTATAAAGAGGCAACAATCAATATTTTTATAACATTGGATGATATTACTTGATGTATGAGCCCTGAACAAACACTTAATTATTACTTTCAGAGTCTTTCACATCATCGTTTTGGTTTGAAGTTCCTTTAGCTAGGCTTAGTTTAAGTGCCTCATACTTATGAAGACTTTATGATTTGATGGAATAATGTTGGTGTCATTAAGATTGTAATAATAATAATAATAATAATAGTAGTAAATGAATTTCAATGTATTTACAGTACCTAAAATTATACTTTACATATGGATTATTGGAGGATTCATAACTGGAGTACTGGTTTTGGTGGTTGTACCTTGGATGGTATGGAGGGCATGTCGACGGAAAGAAGGAGCAAAAAGTATGTGAACGCATTTTTTTTTCTGTTTTTGACTTTTTTTTAAATCTTTGACTCTCATTGCTAGGAATTTTTCTTTTTTTAACTTTATCCATCAGGCACATTTTCTTTGTAATCAAATATTGTACTTGTTTTTAATTTTTTCTTTCTTATCCAGATTGTTTTAGTATGGAAAATATGGAAGAACCAACGCAATCTCAGAGCTCCGGAGTTTCAGAGGTATCTGTCTAAGACTGTCATTAAATGTTACATTAATAGTAGTGTCACAATGATGCACAACTGTCCAACCACCTCATTATTATCAAAACCCTGCAAATTCAAATGGGCCTGTGTCAAATAAACACAAGTGGCTTTGGACGATCAGATATACAGCATGCAAACCTGGCTGAGAGCGATCCTCATATATTTTTATGTGTATTACAATCTAATTTTTTAAAAATGAATATAACACTATTGAATTGCTATTGCCATTTCTGGTTTTCTTTTTTTATGTTCTTTCTGTTTCTATTAATACTTATCCAGCACACACCAGAATTTACTGAGAGCCTGCTTCATCTTAAGTTAATGCATTGCTTACAAAGTTTATTTTTACAATTTTTGGACTCATTTCAGAATAAAAAGGTGTGTACATGTGTTTCTATACAAAACAAAATATACCATAAAAACAGTTTTAATAATAATGTGCGTAATATGTTATCCTTTCAGGAAAGGAATGAAATTGCGGAACAGAGACATCTGCTAAGAAGCTGAAATGGATGTTCTTCATCTGCATAATAACGGAGTTATTTCGGTCCGTTTTTACCCTCCTACCCAGGATGCCTTGTTGTTTTTTCTCATTCCCCTCATGCATTGAGAAACCAACAGGTCATAGGTGCAAAAAAGTGAAAGAGGACCAATGTGTTGTGACCAATATGACTATTTTATGTGTATGTTAAAATTAACATAGGTTTATTTTTGAGCTGGAATGTTTATTAAAACTGTTATAGCTACTACTTCCCACACATGGTCATAGATTTACTCCAAAGCACATCATATTTATGGGTGTTCAGAAGTTTTAACTCAAACAGGGTATCTATATACCAGAATATAGCAACTTGTTGTACTTTTTCTAAAGTAATATCAATATCATAATATATGCTTTTTTTAAATTAAGTGTATTTAAAAAAGGATAAGGATAATATCAAATTCTGTGTACCAGCAGTGGCTTTATATGACGAAAAAAAACCAACTACATAGCAGTAACTTAAAAAATGCATCAAGACTGGCTTTGTTTGACCAGTCAAAGTTTAAAATAGTCAGTAATTAAAGAAGGCCACCGTGGAAGCAATATCGCTACCTAGCCTGCATCTCAGAACAGCAGTTTGTCTTAAAAACAATCTGATACAAATCATGAAATGTGTTTTACAAAC
>JAPZDV010000113.1:0-15744 GCA_029814665.1 Acanthurus lineatus
ACACACACACACACACACACACACACACACACACACACACACACACACACACACACACACACACACACACACACCGCTCCCATGATGAGTCTCCGGCCATCAGATGGTTTTCACATGATAACATCAGCAGCACTGACGGAGTCTGAGCGACCCGCATCCCTTCAGCTCCCAGCTGGTTAGCATCACATCCTCCATGTTCTATGCGGGCAGACACGCACGGATGAGTCACAGCCCGCACAGCCCGCACAGGTTCATGTCTGAGCCCAGCCTGCTTCCCACAGGATGAATAATTCAAGGGGACGGCCAGCGGTTTCTCCCGGGAGCTCCGGCAGCAGCAGCGGGCTCCTGTCATCAGTCCGTTAGCAAGGACGCTCCCTGAACACGGCAGCTCAGACCTCGCGCTCACCTTTCACCTGGCGGACAGGTGCAGCTTACACCTCAGACTGTCACCAAGCAGCTGACACCGAGGCGACACCCGAGGACGCGGGTTTGCACGCTGCGGGCTCCTCTGCAGCAGCTAGTTAGCTTAGCTTAGCTTAGCCGTCCTCTGCTAGCGGGGCCTTAGCAGGTTAGCATGCTAGCTCCGTTAGCCGCTACTCGATAAAATATAACGTCTCAACTCTGCTCGGCTGGAAATAACGGCTTCCTGAAACCCCCCCTGATAAATCAGAGTGCAGACAGAGACTGATGCGGCCGTGTGGCCCCCAGCTCACCTTCTCCTTCTTGGTTTTGTTCGGCATCTTGACTCTGTTGCAGGAATCTTTCCCACGGAAGCTCCGTGATGTTCTTCCCGGGACTCAGACGCCTGTCACTCGGTCTGTCTCAGCTTCCTGCGCCCGTTCCCGGCCCGAGCGCTCTGATTGGCTGCCACGGTGCGCATCTGCCTAGCGACACTTCCAAGTATTTTTGTGATTGGCTGCGTGAGTTAAATAATGAGGGTGAGGCTGAGGGAGGTGAGGAAGGACCCGAGTCTTCCCCAGCAACAAAGCACCTTCAACCTGACGGTGCAAACACCGTCTGACCAAAGACTCCTCCATCACTGCATGAACCTGAACCTCCAGCGTTTCCTCCTGAGTTAAACCCCAAACAGAGAGTTTATAACCGAGGCAGGAAGGATTCATGCAGAATAATGCAGGAATCAATGACTGTGTTTACATGTTTCAAGAAATACTTTCAAATGTAAAAGTTCTCTAAAGTACTCGAGTAAAAGTCCCACATTGGACCGAGTGAAAGTGCAGCAGCCATCAGCTTCAAGGAGTCGAAGCAAAGGGACCGATCCGATCGCTGCATCATGTTAAACATGTTTCAGGTTCCTAAAGTACATTTCTGTTTTCTCTCTGTGATTCCTGAAGTTCATTTTTATCTCAGCTCAGTTTGAAAAACACATTCTTGGTGTTTGGTTCAGGTTTGTGTGTCTGCAGATGAAGAAAGCTCAAACGATGTTTCAGAAGCATTTAAAGTCTCTTTCCTCGACCAGCGTTTGACACGGCAGAAGGAAGTTTTCTGTGTTCAGTATTTTATCAAAGTTTTCCTTCCTGCTGCTCTCAGAGAGAAACTGAAGCCCAAAGTGTTGAAGCTGCTTCGTGTTCGTGCAGCTCGTCGCTCTGAAGGACGACGATGGAAACATGAACGAATGCTTCGTCGTCTTGTAATAAGGAGACTCAGAGACTCCTGGAGGAGCTCACATGCTGATTCAAGTTTAAACAATCAGCTTTTAAAGTTTCTCATCCGTTTGCATCTGATTCCAGAGTGGAGTCAGCACAGTAACTAGTAATCTGTAAAGTAATCAGTAACTAAAGCGGTCACATGAACTCAGTGAAGTAAAAGTACGACATCTCCGTCTGAGCTGAAGCAGAAGCAGCATCACCTTAAACTTTACTCAGCTGCGAGCAGAAAGAACTTGAGTAAATGTACTTAGTTACATTCCACGGCTGCCTGACGTGTGAATCAACTCGTCCAACCTTCGATCTGATGAGCGTTGATCTGTGAACGTTTTCGCTTCCTTCACTCACTATTTTGCTCTTTAAAGCCTCATTTTAAACTCTGCAGCTCTTCCTTTTAAAACTCGTCTGATTCTTTCAGTGTCATTTTCTGTTTTCAGTCTCGATTCCTGACGTTCCTCGTTTGTTTTCTGTTAAATTTGCTCCTTTTGCTCCAAAGGAACCGAATCCTGCGGTGTGAAAAGCGACTCGATAAAAAACTGATTCTGCTTCTTTAACATCTGATCAAAGTGTTTGATGAAGAAACTCTTTGAATTCAAACCAGCACCTTTTTAATCCACATGCAGTTTCCAGGTCAGTGACTCTGCAGCTGCTCATGACTTCAAACAGCCGTCTCACTTCCTGTCACAGAGCTGCTCGCTGACGCTTCGGGGCGCCACCTGCAGGCGAACACGTTAAACAACAGTGCAGAGATGCAGGACTGAGAGAAGGTGCTGTGCTGATCGTTCGAACGCCTTCAGACTGTCAGTGACGTGTTTCCATGAAGAGTCGCTGGTTTGAGTCTCCGTCCTGGCAGGCGGCTCATGTTCTAATCCCTCAGTGAGGGCTGACAGGCAGCGGCAGGCTCTAAACCCACCAGTCTGAGTCCCTTTGAACACATGATCAGCATGTCAGTTCATGTCAGAAACATCACCACACCAGTTCAGAGTTCAGTCCAACTTTATTTGTGTCACATTTCATACAAGCCTCATCATTTCTGCTTTCTCTCAGTTCATGTGTGAATCACTGGTTCTTCTGTTAAAGGGTCATTGCAACAAGTTTCTCTGTACAAACACATTGATGGATGAGCTCGTGTTCTGCAGTTCTGAGCCGAGCAGGAACCAGAACCACTTCAGACCTTCTCTAACCTGAACCGTTTGTCTCTGCTGCCGCACACGAGTCAGCCGTTCAGTGAGAACGGTTTATTTGAGAAATCCTGCGTCTGCGGTCGGACAGACGAGCCGTGAAGACGATCTGTTCGTCAGCCTCGGCTGGAGGGGAACGACACACCCCGTCACATTACAACCATCACTTCAGGGCGTCTGCACCGCTCACAGGATTTGCTTACATCACCTTTAACACGACCAATGAAACGTTTGTGCACAAATCAGTTTCTGCTCTAAACTCTTTTTCACAAAAACATTTGTTTTATTCACAATTCAAACTGTAACAGGCTGCGAGAGCGCCGAGCGAGAACATGAGAGCAGGAAGACCTGAACCTCAATGTGCTCATGTGGATCTACATGCATGTGGTCCCAATGAAACCAATGAAGAATCACCTTCATCCTCACCCATGTTGGTCTGAAGCTGCTCGTCTTACCTTTGCTGCAGGAGACTCGTCCTCCACGACGTCGACTGTGAACCCACCGTTTGAGTCGCACGAAGAAACGCACACGCTGCACGATCTGCTTCCTGTCTGAAGGGACCAACATCAACGTTTCAGCTCCTTCAGACTCGCACAGAGGAAGCAGAGACAGATGTGCAGCCAGATGTGAGTGTGAGCCAGTATCACAGGAACAAACATTACAGGCTGCACCACATTGATCCACAGCTGCGTGGACACGACGTCCACTTCACCGCGTCGTTTCCACAGCCACGTCTCAGGAACGAAGGCGGCTCAGCCGGCCTCCTCTCCGGTTCACACTGTCCATGAGCAGAACCGGTTTCTGGCTGAACGGGATTGAAGCATCATCTGGGGATCAATATGATGAAGTGGTTTGATGTGTCAGCTGTTTACTTTGCTGGATTAACCGCAAACAGACGCCTGTCCGTATTCTCAGCTGATGGTCCGGATTCACAGTCTGATGGTTTTTAGAGCCGCAGTCTGAGATGAGAGTCTGTGATGGAGGGTTTCCTCTCACACGCTGAGCTGCTCCGTCTCACCCACTTTTTAAACGAGATTCAGCCTCTTTTTATCAGGTTGTCGGACACTAACAGACAAATTTAAAGACACGAGTGTATAATTGTCCCTGAACGCCTCGTCGTGTCGAGGCAGAACGATGCGTCTCATTTAACACAAACTTCTTTTCCTCGTGTGGCTTCAGTAACACTCTGTGATCTTCACGAGGAAAAGTCCTCACACAAAGTTTGTCTTCAGGATCATGACAGAGAAAAGACACAATCTCATTTTTGTCACTGAATACGTCCTTTTACTGAAACCCCTGAACTCATCATGTGTAATATACAGACATGAACACTGCAGAGACTCCTGTAAAGAACAAACGAGAGCGAGCAGCCGTTGTTTCCTCACCAGCTTTTATTAAAACTACTTACAGCAACAAACACAGCGACACTGAGCTCAGATCAGCGGCCACAACACAAGGCAGGAGAAAAGCAGATGCACTTTAACAGGAATGAACTCTGCCGGCTCTTTACTTGACATGTCGACTGCAGCTTCCAAACTAACGCAGCTGACTTTGGTCCTTGCTGCCTCTTTGATTTCACTGCCTGAACTGTGGAAAACATCTGGTCATCATGCAAAGAGCAAAAACAAACTGACATGTGAGTCCGAACTTGAGCAGAAAACACAGAAAACAATGAAAGGAGTCCAGTACTTTACCTGCTGGAGGAGAAAGAAAAGGCTTCCTGAAAGACCCAGAGGGTTTTTTCTCTAAGAACCTGGGACAAAGACACAACTGGGACCTTTTGAGGGACACTTTGACGGTTCAGCAAAGCTCCGCCTGCTGTCGCCCACAGAGTCACAGCTCAAACTCTTAATCAACACCCGACTAATTTATCCTACTAGCAGGCATCGTGTGTGCAGTCTAAAATACGCTACATGTCCAAAAGTATGTGGACGGCGGAGCACTGACACCACAAGTGAGAGCTGATGTGTGATTTCCAAACCGAGGTCAGTGATTCAAAGGTGTCGAGTCCATCAGCACGAGAAACCTTCTCGCCACCTCTAGCTGCCTTCAAGTTCAGTCAGTTATCAATGAAAAACTGGTTTATGATCTTGTGAGAACGATGAGTGTGTGAGTGGTTTTGAAGAGCCCCCCCTTCCCGGATCGTCCCCACTCAGTCCAGTCAGCTCCTACTCAAAGTTAAAATCGTAGCCAAAGTCCAGAGAGGTCATGTCAGAGGGCAGGCTCAGGGTGTCAGGGGTGATGTCCGTCACCTTGAGGTCCCCCTTGCCGAGGGCCCCCTCCTCTGGATGTGACCCAGACCCGGGATCTGATGTGTCCGGCCCTTTCGGGTCCGAAGACGCTGAGTCAGAATCTCCTGAAGCCGGCTCAGGCCCCGGTTCAGACTGACTCTGCTGCTGTTGCCGGGTCTGGTATCTGGTTTGTGACCTGGTTTGTCGGGCAGGCCGGGGGGCGGGTTGGGTTCTTTGAGTCGTCTTTCCTCGATTCTTTGGGCTTGGTTTAGGAACAAGTTCTGGAGCTGCGTGAGGTTGGATTTCTGGATGGGAAGGGGTCTGTGGGTCCTGGTTTGGCTGGGGTTCAGATTGTGGCTCTGCTTGGATTGGAGGACTTAGTTTGGGCTGAGTTTGAGGTGTCGGTTCCAGCTCAGCAGGCTCAGGTTGCGGGTCGATTTGCGACTCCAACTTGGGAGTTGAGGACAGGTTTTGAGATGCACTTTGAGCCTCAGACTGGACTGATGGATTCAGTTTTAGGTTGGTGATTTGTGGAGTTGTTTCAGATGGAGTCACTTGAGGTGCTGGGGTGGGCTGTAAAGACCAAACAGATGCAATCTGAATGTCTGATTCTGGCCGGGTTTGGTGACTTGGGGGATTGTTTGGGTCTGCTTGGAAAGATGTATGGACCTCAGCTGATGGTTGGGACTGGGAGCAAGGCTGATGCTCAGGTTGTGTTTTCTGTGCTTGTGGGGTCGACAGTTGACTGTCAGTGTTACTCCTTCCAGCAGTTCTGGTGTCCTTTGCCGGTTTAGTCATGGAGGAGGAGCCTGATTGGCCGATGCTGCTGTAAAAGATGTCGAATAAGTCCTGGGCTTTGGCTGCAGCCAGGTTGGTCTTAAGTTTCTCAGAATTCTGCGCTCTGTCGCCGACGGTCACGAGAGGCGGTGGCTTTACAAACACTGTGCGAGTTTGTTCACTTTCTGGGACGCCGGGAGCTGCCACGTCAGACACGATCCTTATCATTGTTGGTGGTGCAGACTTGGTTGTGGTTGAAGCAGAGGTCGTTTCGGATGTGGAAGGCTTCGACTCGGTCGGTGCAGGTTCAGAAACCGGTGGATCCGGTTTCACAACAAATGGTGCAAGTTTGGCTGTATATGAAGCATAGGTGGTTTCAGATGTGGCGGGTTTAGCCTCAGGCAGTGAAGACCGAGTCTCAGACAGCACAGACTTTGAATCCACTGGCACAGGTTTAGAAACTGGTGGTGCAGGTTTGACCACAACAGGTGCAGCTGTCGACCCGGGTGGCAGAGGTTCGGCCTCAGATGGCACCGGTGGAACTGCAGCAGATGCAGGCATAGTTTCAAAGAGCCTGGGTCTACCGACTGGTGGCCTAGGCTCGCCTTCCAGAAGTGCATTCTGATCATTTGGGGCCTTTGTAAAAGGGTCGGGGAAGAGTCCGAATCTTACAGGGGGGGTCCCTACTGAGCTGGTGTTTTGGGGTCTGATGGAGAGGAAGGTGTTAAGAGGTGCAGGTTTACCCATTATGGCCGTTTTCCTCAGGACTGCGGTGGGTGCAGGGAGGTTGGGTCGGATCCTTCCTCGGCTGGCTCGGTTAAATACCAGGGGAGGGGGCGTACTGGGCTGGCCTGCCAGTTTTTCGGCAATCTCCTTGGCAACGGCCACAGATTTAGCAAAAGAGTCTTCCACTGAAACCGGAAGCAGCTTCACAGCAGCTTCGTCGTCCTTGATGAACTCTGCAGCCACTTTCTGAGCCTCTTTTGCCAGAATGTTCTCTCTCTTTTTCCACGTAAACTTCCCAAACGAAGCGGTCATGGGCCCGGGTGCTGGTTTGCCGGCTTCCAGGCTCTGCTTGCGGAGCTTTGCCCTCATGGCTGGACTGGGCCCACAGAGGATTTTGGGAGGGTCGCAGGGCTTTGGTGGAGGTTCAGGTTTACTGGCCGCTGGTCTCCCTGCTGCTTTACCTCGATCGAGCGTATTAAAAGCTTCTTTGTCGGCCTTGGGTTTCCCTTCATCTCGGTCTCTGTCGTGTTTTGAACGTGAATCGGAATATTTACTGTATTTATGTTTGTCCTCATCTCCTCTCTGCCCATATTTGGAGCAGTTGTCAGATCTGTTGTCTTCATCCTTTCGATGGTTGTATCGATGTTCTTCCTCTCTGCTATATTTGTATCTGTCGTCCTCGTCTCTTCTGCTGTATTTGGCCCTCACCTCATCCTCTCTGCTGTACCAGTGTTTATCATCTTTCTTGTTATGTTTGTACTTTTCATCCCCGTCTTTTAAATCCTGCTCTTTCCTGCTCACTTTCCCTTTCTCCTCCTCCTCTTTTTTAACTTTACATTTCTCTTCTTTCTGAACAGCATCATCGTCTTCCTTCTTTTTGTCCTTCTCCTTTTTCTCTTTTTTGTGCTTTGACTTGTCCTCCTTCTCTTTGTTTCCTTTCTCATCGTCTTCATGTTTGCGTTTCTTTGCGCTCGTCTCTAATGTCAGTCCGGCCTGACGGTCCAGGTTCCTCCTCTGTTCGTACAAGGGGTTCTCGTACATTTGTTTCTGGGGAGGGAAGCATTAAAACAGTCAGACAGAGAGAAAAATACTTCAGACAGAAACTTGAAGAACTTTAAGTCTTTGCCTCTGGATTCTGCCTCGTTTTACAAACCAGAACATTTGGATGTACGTCATTACAGAGGCAGTGAAAATCTGTAGAAGGTACACGAGGAACACTTTTTGGCCTCAGTTTCCCCCCGTTTGCCCAAATAAGCTTCCTGAAGTCCTCTTTGTGCCAGCATGTGCTCATTTTGCACTCTCACACTCAGTTACCTTGTACTTCTCATTGTGAGCATGTGTGGTGACGTGCTCCTCGGCACAAATGGCGTCTCCATAAAACTCTTTACACAGCAGGCAGAAGAATCCTCTGACGGGCAGCAAGAACTCCGAGCCTGCAGCAAAACACACACGGCACATTTTAAACCCACAAGCACAGACAAATTAACTGTCAATGTCATGTTTACCTGATGGACGTCTCCATTTCCAGAACCTGCAGGACAGGAGATGGTTACAGAGGGAAAGTCTGAGCATTAAATATTGAAAAACTGATGTTTTTTCTGCACTGGTCTTGTTTCTACGCAGTAACCTGTGGAAAAGTGCTAACTGCTCAGCGATAGCAGGTGAACTGTACAAACTAACGGGGAATTAAGACATCTGGGAATAATGAGCAGATTAACAACCCATGATGAGAAGTTAGAGCACTTTTCCAAACGCAACTGCAGTACGTTACATTCACAGCGGCCTTCATGTGACGATGACACTTTAAAACAAATGGACATCGGAGGTGTGGACAGGAGACTCTCCTGTGCGTCCAAGACTCAGTCACTTCAATAGCACTGTTTTCATTAAGAGACAGAGAAACTGCCACAGAGATCCACCTTGAGCTCCACCTGGAAGCAAAAGACGGCTGACAAGGTTCAGGGACTCGGACCCCGGATCATGGGGGGAAAAAGCAGGAACAACATGAGGAACGTGCAGCACGTGTACCTTTGGCCGGTTTGGTCAGCTTCTCTTCTGACAGTGTGTTCTTGATAGTTTTGGTGGGAGTTGAAGCCCAGGGCCGGTCGTACGGGTCCAGAGTCTGCCGAGAGAAAAAGAAAAAGGATATTTAAAGAAACGCATACGTGAAGGGCTGAAAGGGAGTCAGTGTCCAAGCAACTTTTTCCAAAGATAATAAAGATCTGGAACAGCTGACACGTGACAAAGATACTTTTGAAAATTGGTGTAAAGTAGAAAATCTGTCACAAACCTTTCCATGTGTTTTGCTGTGCAAGTGTGTAAAAAAGTCAAACATGGAACCAGAGGTGACGTTACAGTTTTTGCACCAGTGGTTTCCAGCGTCATAGTATTCAAATTGCTCCGGGGGCGGGGTCGGAGGCGGAGCTGGGGCGCAGACAAGCGACTTGTCTCTTGACAACGATGGCGCCTCTGAGGTCTGCTAAGAAACAAAGATGGAGGAGAGTCAACACGTCTGCTGGAGGTCGACAGGATTCACTGACAAAAACATTCAGGTTTCTGCTTTAAAACTTTCTCCATGAAAATCAGAGAGATGAAAAACTTCTTACCTTCACTGAGTTCCAGCCTCCCAGAAGTTAAACGCATTAACTGAGAACTGGCAGGCGCTTTCAAACCGATAGCAACTTCTAGTTCGCAGGAAAGTTTCCAAAAAACGAGCGGATGTTCATTTTGCGTCTTAACTACAGAAGTTACGGAGAACTAGAACTGGCCCGTATGAGTCAAAGAGCGAATAAAAACCTGCCGATCCCTGACTCGATGCGTCAGAGAAGAGGAAGGGATACAGCGGGCTGCCCGACTCAGCAGGAGATGATAGCTAGCTAGCGTCAGTATCCATATAAGTCCATAAATAATGTCAATTTTAGGGAAACACCAACGAGCTGAAATGTGACCTGCTCTGACTGAATCAGTCACGATGACCTGACGATACGTTCTAAGATTAGCTTTGCTGCTAAAAGAGCTAACTGGAAAGGGGAGGAGCTAGCTTTGCTAGCCAGGACTGATGTTACCTTCATGTTGTTGCTCTCGAAAATATTTTCAATCAAAATAAGCTCAGTAGGGAACTCCTTAAGTAGACAACCTCGAGCCGGATGCGAAAAAACTCAAAGTGTACAGAAATGCACGCATAAACAGAAATACGCATGAACGTTCTTTTCATCACATTTACAAAGTTGAATGTAAACGCCTCATTGTGTTTCAGAACTCTTCATCATTGTGACAAAGTGCAGACGTGCAACTTACACAATGATTCTTTAACGCATGCAGAAATGCTCTTAAACGTCTCAAACATCTGAAAATCTCTCAGCTGCTGAACGCTACATTCAAGTCAAGACCGAGTTTCCTCCTTTCAATCACTATTTGTTCGTCTGCATTCATCGTTTCATTCATGCATTCATCAATCTGTCATCACTGTGTTCGTTGTCTTCATTAACGCTAACTTGCGGCTGTTTGTTGTGTCTCTACATGCTGATGCTTCGTGTGACGAGTAGCATTAATGCACCTTTTGATTATGTGGCTTGTGTTTTCAACATGTTGCATTCGCTGCACATGGGTCGAGAAAATCCTACAGGTTAAGATTAAACTAATAAAAGCTGTAAAAACTGTTTCCCTTCTGAAGCTGCAAACATCACGCTCATGAGCTTCATTGCAAGTTACTGAAAGAAGACGGTCCACATCTTTTCTTTTCCTCAGCCACATCTGAAAACTGAGCCCTCACAAAGTCCTGAGCCCTGGCTACGGTGCTGAACTTTCAGCAGGATTCCCTGTGTTACCTTCCCTCAGGTGTACCTTCGTCACTGAGTTGCCGGCCCCTTGCCGTCTCTGGGGACTCCTCTGCGCCTCCGGTGTCTCTTTCTCAGCTGGCGGGGGCGGCAGCGAGCCGTCCTTCTGCTCCTCAAGCGCCTTGCTGTTCCTGCGGGGCCGGTCGGACGGACTCAGGCCGAGGATGAGCGCCACCTTGTCGGTCTCGTTGCGTTTCTTCTCCGCGGCCTCGTGTTCTTTACGTAGGTTGGAGATCTGAGTCATGACCTCCTCCTGCAGGTGGCTGATCTCCTGCAGCAGGGGGTCTTTGTGGCCTCCCTTCTCCCGCCGCTTCTTCCTCAGGAGCTCGCCTGCAAACACAACAAACATGTCAAATAATATTGCACCAAAAGAAGCTCTCTGTCAGCTGCCGTCTGGGAGCCGGTCCATGTGAACGACGCTAAGAGACGACCGCAGCAACGAGGGGATGACCTGGGAACATGTTGGCTCTGCTGAAAACTCACAAAGCTTCACGTTCAAGCCCATTTAAACACGGCTGATTCAGTGAATGCAATGAGGCTGCTCTCTCCTGTCTGCAGTCCAGACACCCATCTTGATTGCAGCAGTTTTCAGACGTGCTATGATGATCATCACCTCAGCACGTGCGTGTCCATCAGCACCTACATGCTCTCGGGATCTTTGGAGACGCTGCATCAGCTTCTTGCACAAATCTGCAGAAAGGACTTCTTCAAGAACTGCAGGTGTGCATTCAAGAACAATGCAATACCCCCCCTACAGTCCAGTCCAGCACCTACAGGGTGCTCAGCCTCTGTCCACAAAACTCCTGTCACCCAGAAGAAGGCAGGTGAGCGACGTGGAGTCTCAGTGTGAACTCACCTTGTTGCTTCCTGAGTCTCTCCAGCTCCTTCATCAGGTATTCTTTCTTCTTCATCCTGATGTCTCTCTCCTGCCTCAGCTTCTCTCTCTCCTCCAGAACCTGAACACACCACAAAATACCAGCAGTCAGGTTCAACTCACCGCATGACGCCGTTTCCTGCCGTCACTGTCGGCCCCTGTTCGCCTGCAGCTTTCACTCACTCACAGACTTCTACATGTTGAATGTGTGACGGACAAAATAAAGGAGAAACCTTTTGTTTCTGGCTCTCGTTGTTCTGCTCCTCAGACTCTCTTCTGTCGTGGCTGCTGACTTTCCCCTTCTCGCCGTCCCGGACAGAACTCTTCGCCACACCTGAGGACACAACAACCATCAGGAACGTCTCACACTGACCCACCTGCGTTTCAGCGAGCATCTTTTAATCGTCCCGTCAGTCGGAGACGACACTGTCCTTTAAAAGTCTGTCACACTTACCTTTGGCCCCCGCCTCAGGGACCGCGTTGTTGTAGAGCTGCTTGCAGGGTAGAGTGGGGGGGAAGTCATCAGTTTGTGGGGGCATGTTCAGGTTGGGGGGAGGGTACATGGGTGGCCACTGCTGGTGCATGTAGGGAAGGTAGTTTGCATACTGGCCGTAACCTGGTGGAGGGTAGTTGGGGGGCATCATGCCGCTGACCTGTGAGGGGGGGTAGGGGGGTATGGGCACCCCGGGGTGAGGGGGGAGGGTATTTTGGTCGGGGTTTTGTTGCAGCAGGGGCTCTTTGTGCATCTGAGGTGCTGCGTCGCTCCACTCAGCCTTCGTCTCTTTGACGTCTCTGTCTTTGTGAGATTTGGGCGGAGTCGAGCTCTTCCTGCGGCCGTCGTCGCTGCTCCAGCTGCCCCTGCGGCTGCCCCCCCACCCACGGCTGCGACTCCTGCTGCTGCTGCTGCTGCTGTGGCTCCGCCTCCTGCAGCCCCTGCTGTGGCGACTGCTGTCTGAGCTGCCAGAAGAGTAACGCCTGCGACGCGTTGGCGTTTTTGGAGGCGGCTTGTTTCCGTGGAGCCGCTCCTTGGTTCTGGCGGCCATCTTGCTTATCTCGGCCACGCCCAAGTCCAAGCCGATGGTCTTCAGCAGGTCCTGAATCTTCTCGTACTCCTCCAGGGCCTGACGCTCGCTCTCATCCAGCGGCTCCGTTCCCGGTGGATAGGAAGGGTTTGACACCTGCAGGGTGATGTTCTGGGCCAGGCCCATTGTGGGCCGGCCCACGTACCTCACGTCCACCGCACTTGTGGTGGGAGGGGCCTGAAGGTGAGGAGCGCCCCCTGGGAGGACGCCGTACGTCTGAGCCGTGACAGCTTTCTGAGGAGGGTAGTCTCCGTACAGCGCCTCCTCTGTCACGTCTCCGTACAGATCCAGCCCGTGGTGTCGGACCGGCTCGGACGGCGGTGGAGTTTTTGGCTCCTCTGAGTCTCCGTACAGGAACTTCTCTTCGTCATCCATGTCATCCGGGGTCTTCTCCCGAGGCTTGGCTCCCGCTGCCTGCCCTCCCAGCAGGTTGAGGATCTCTCTGATCTCTGCGTCCAGGCCGGGCCGTTGAGCCATCTGGGGGTCGGACTGCAGCTCTGCCAGCATGGAGGCCACCCTGTGGGGCTCCATGCCTTTGACGGCCTGCAGCAGCTGCTCCGCCACCCGAGAAATGCTGGCGCCCTCTGGACCTCTGGGAGAGTCGGTGCTCTGAAACACAGAGAAACAGAGCAGAATGACGCCTCTGGATCACAGACCCTGTCCAAGAGCTTCACCCATGTCTGGGTGTCTCACATTAAGACCTTTCACCCACATCCAGACTCTTGTCCAGTAAAAACTTTGGACCTCCCTCCGTACACAATGCATCATTTTCTTTCTGAGTATAAATGAACACAACGCAACTTTTTCACCTCATTTTGCAAATAATCACATCTGATATTTAAAGCATTTTCTCTCTGAGAGTTTAGACGCTCAGTTCTCTGATGCTGATACAAACAGGTCAGTTCTTGGCGTCCTACCCTGAGCAGCGGTGAGTCCTCCGAGTCGTTGCGCCTCTTCAGGATGGACTTTGTGGGCTGACTCAGCATCTCCTCCAGCTCCTTCCTGCGTCGAGCCATCTCCAGCTCCTTGAACTCTTTTTTGGATTTCTCCTCACTGTCGCTGCGACTGCTCGAGCTGCTGCTCGCACTGGAGCTCCGGCTGCGGCTCCTCTGCCGACTCTTACTGCGGGCGTGGCTGGCTGCTTTGCCGTAGCTCCGCCCACGGCTCCGTCCCCTGCTCCTGCCTCTAGACCAAGACCCGGACCGGGACCTGGACCTGCTACGAGGCCGACTCTTGCTCCGGCCCCGACTCCTGGCCCGGCTGCGGTCCGGACTGTGACTCCTGCTCCGGCTGCGGGGCCGACTCTTGCTCCGTCCTCTACTCTTGGCCCCACTCCGGTCCGGACTACGGCTCCGGCTGCGGGGCCGGCTCTTGCTCCGTCCTCTGCTCTTGGCCCGACTCCGGTCCGGACTGTGACTCCTGCTCCGGCTGCGGGGTCGGCTCTTGCTCCGGCCCCGACTCTTGGCCCGACTCCGGTCGGGACTGTGACTCCTGCTCCGGCCCCGACTCTTGGCCCGACTCCGGTCCGGACTCTGGTCTCGGCTCCAGCTGCGAGGCCGGCTCCGACCCCGGCTCCGCTCGTAGTCTGGTCGGGGAGGGTCTCTGTACGGAAACAGCAGCTTTCACTTGACTGGATTTCACAACTGCACACTTTCATCGCTCCTGAATTACTTCTCTATGTTACAATTTATTACAAACTCGTATCATTGGTTCTTTTTCACCTGTACCTGTCATGGCGGTGTGAGGACCCCGATGGTCCAGTCAGCTCGTTGCCGACGGTGATCACCAGGTTGCGGTCCAGCGGAACCGGTCCACGAGGTGACGGGGACCTCTGCAACAGATACCGGGACAGTTCGGAGTCACAGTCTGGCCCACTCCGATCAATAACACGTTCATGAAAGGCGACCTCTGAACACACCTGGTCCAGCCCGCGGGCTGAACACACCTGGTCCAGCACCACTGAACTCAGGAAACGAGGCTTCCATGTTGGGACACGAACTTCAATGATCCGGCATTTTACCGTCACAACAGACAGGAAGAGCTGAACCAGAGCTTTCATGTTTCAAATTAAAATAACTTCATGGGAAAGAATCGATCGATTAATCTAACGATCAACTCCATTCACTAAAAAGCCCAACTCAAACACAAACCAGCATGACAAGCGCTCGCTGTGATCGATCATCGCTGTGATCGATTATCGAGTCTTTGCAAGTTTGTGTTCATATGAATAAAGTCAAATTAGGGATTTTTTGGGGGGGGGGCCTTCAGCCACGGTGCTTTCTCAACAGACAGTAACACTAACGGAGCCCGGTTCATCAACACAAACAAACATGTTCACTCTGATTCAAGTCCCGTTTCCGGCCGGACCCACTCACCTCTCTCGGCGGACCACCGGCTCGGTACTCTGCGCCTCGGTGACTGTCTGAACCGGGGGACGGATACCTCCGGCGCGGCGGGGAGCGGCGGAACGGGTTCGGGAGACCATGGTCGGGGTATCCAGGGTGGTACGGAGGCCGGGGTCGGGTCCTGTCATCCCTGTATCCCGCTGCCGGGTAAGGCCTGGGAGGCGGCGGAGCTCGGCCTTCGAAAAGCGGTGGGTAGCCTCCTCTCGGCGGAGGCCGATCGCGGTACATCTCCTCCCGCAGAGACTCTCTGGCTCCCCGCGGTCAACCAGCTCCGGGCTCCGGCGGAAACCTGCTGCCGCTTCAGTCTGCGTCTGAACGAGTTACTGAGGACTTTTATAAAAACAAAAAGTACTTCATCCTCAGCACATCCTTGCACACAGACGTCTTTGTTCTTCTTCTTCTGAAAAAATAAACGGAGGCAACTGGCGGCGCGTTGCTGCCCTCTAGAGGAAGAATGCGGTACACAACATCTCCAGTGAGAGTAAAAACCTAATTTAACATTTGTTCCGGGAGGTGTTGTATCATCGTACCTGAGAAAGTTGAGTTCACCTAAAAATATCGTCTTTAACAAATGTCGTTCAGCCTGAAGTCGCTTCACTGAGTCATCCAGCCTTTTCTGATGAAGGTTCACATGAGACGTCGCTTTGCGCTCACATAAGAAGCCCTGATGGACGGATGGATGGATGGATGGATGGATGGATGGATGGATGGATGGATTGATGGATGGATGATGGATGGGTGGACGGATGGATGGATGGATGATGGATGGATGGATGGATGGATGGATGATGGATGGGTGGACGGATGGATGGATGGATGATGGATGGATGGACGGACGGATGGATGGATGGACGGACGGATGGATGGATGGATGCATGGATGGATGTTTAAGGACAGGGGCATGTTCTTTGCGACAGTCAGACAGTGCTGATGGATCTTTATTAAGAAAATTAAAACTCAGATGATAA
>JAPZDV010000114.1:0-15728 GCA_029814665.1 Acanthurus lineatus
ATATTACACATTCATTAATTTTTCTTCTTCCAGCAAACCATACTAACCTGTTAGGAGACATAATATTTCAGCTAATAAAATGACGTGTCGCTGCGTCATGCAAGAGAGACTGAATTGAGACTGGATCGAGTTTTGTTCTATTTGGCATCGTTTTAATAATTATTTAACTGTTCCTTAACAAGTTAAATAGATACATATTACATATGATAGATATGTCTTTTCTGCTTGAGCCATTAAAATAAACAACACAATGTAAATTATTGTAAATTATTGTAACCAGTGCAGTGCAGTAAAGTTTACTTTAGAGTGAATACACTAACAAACAAACACAAAAAAAGCTGTGCTACAAGAAATCTAACATAAGGTATAGCTAAGGCTAGCCTAAGTCAGTACATAGTAGGTAAATGAGTATGCATTTTCATTGCATTAAGTAGCCTTACTGCTAGCTTGCTTTTCATATACTTACAGCTCCACAGTTATTATGTAATTTAATCAGTTAACTTAGACAGCCAAGCTGTTTTAAAAACAATTATCAATGCTTTTACTTTCCATCAATGATGTGATTACTGTGTTGAAATATCTATCCTGATTGATGGCTCATTACAGCCTTACAGTTATGGTCAATTAGACGTACCCTAACACATCTTATTTCGTGATTAATTTAGTTCACAAAAGATGGTCAAAACAGATTGCCCCTTTATTAATTTGCTGTGCAAATTAGTGCCTTTGCTCACATGCCCTGTCCTCTGACGTTAGCTCTTTATGTCTACACTCTTCTGCAACTGTCCTGCAATAAGTCCTTCCTACACGAAAGTTCAGTTTGTGATTAAAATAGTTGTTAAGTCTAATCTCAATGATAATAATGGAGTGGACAAAATAAACCGAGGAACCTGTCAGTAATGTAATATTGCATAGTACAATGCATTTTTTTTCGCTCTGGTTTCCAGAAGCAGAAGTAAGTCAGGCTATTGTTCTGTTTCTGACCTCAAAGCAGCTTCCTCTGCTCTCCTCTCCTCACACACTAACACTATAGCAAACTGATCTGCTCAGGAGACATGAGGTGCCTATTCCTCCTTAAATATAAGTATAAGTGAGTATGATGTAATTCTAGTTTATACTAATAGGCTCTTTCTTCTGTCATCGTCACCTTTTTATTGTCAAGGGAGAGACTATGGGAGAGAATTTTAGGGAAAAAACACTTCACTGATAGTATCTCACGCACGCACGCACACACACAGAGCCAGCGTATAAAACAGCTCTTTAAAGTGCTCTTCCTGTTATTTCTAAGTAATTACAGTGTTTCATTTCTCAGATTAACATCACAGATCTTAATAATTGTATCCTTACAGGTTAATGACAGCTTTAAAGTCTGTGAACTAAAGAGGTGAAAATCTGTAATATGGTTGATTGACTGAAGCATATGACAGCTGCTGAAACAGCACTGTATTCTTAATGAGCTAGCATTTATCTTAATCAAGTACTAAAGTATTAATTAAAAGATATTCAAGACTTAACTAGACATGACTTTAGATTCTCCAATTTATTACTTACTGTATATAAATCCCATTTCGATATTTTCCAAAATATTTTACTTTTCTTGCCAAATTGTGTTTTTCAGTTTTATTTTTTGTTCTCAATGCTGTGTACCCCAATTCAATTCATTGACTTCTTGTTTCTTATTACATTAGGAGGCATTTCAGAGAATGCTGTAAAGTTTAGCATTTCATAGCTCACATCACCCACAGAGGACTTAAAATGGTGTCTCACACAACCAGTGGTTTAATACAGCAACATATCTGTTGTGTTAATAGGAATGACCAGAAGCACAGGTCTATATCAGGCAGGCTTTCTTACATACTTATAAGCAGAAAACACACAGAATACATGTATTTTTGTTCACAACCTGGTACCAGCTTCTCTGTTTACTTTTAAAATGACTACATGCCCTACAAAGATTATATTTGGTGATATGAATGCCTGGCATGTGAGAGCCTGAGGCAGCAGGAAGGGTTCGGGGAGAAAAAGAGAGTACTGAGTATCTTTGTTTTGGTCCAGCTAGTAGTTGTGGTCTTGTCTTAAACTCGGGTCTCAGGGAGGGGTAGGAAAAGAGGCTTTTGCTGCAGGAAGCAGCCAGTAAACCATCCCTCCCTGTTCCTGTCATTCCACAGATAACGTCTTCTTATTCATGTTCATTTACAGTAAACAACAGTCAGTGCGTACACACACACACACACACACACAAATATAACCCACAAACAAAAAATTATCGAACTTTACACACAGACAAAGAGGCAAATGCAATGTCACCCACATTCAAATGTCCACAGAAAAACAGTACAAACACTTATGATAGCCTTGAAGTGTTTCATCAGGGCATATTTGAATAAGGATGTGAAAAACATCTAGCAGTTCCCTTGAGAACATTATCTTAGATCATTTTCTTTGATTTAGTCTTAAAGAAAAAATGATAAATATAGTAATCTCTAATCTCTCTCTCTAAAACAAGTAAATACGGACATAAATATATTTAAAAGACTGCAAGTCTAAAGATTTGTTTAAACTAAATGTTGACATCAGCATGCTTACAATGGCAATGCTAATGTGTAAGTTTGAAGGGTAAAACGTTTACTATTTCACAGTGCTAGGCCACTTCCACTTTCTCTGAATCTTTTAATGTTTATTTATTCAGATATTCAAATCAAACTACTTCTTTTTAACTTGATCCATAGTGTGCACTTCTCCAGGTACTGCATTTACTGAATGTGTGACTGCATCCCATGCATCATTTTTTGTGTGAGATTTTATGTACAGAATTAATGCTGCTGAATACTCCAGCATGTTAGCGGCTCACTTCCTGCAGGAATACCTCTACTTCAGAACTACCTAGGTTCCTTGCGCATTTTGGGGCTCCATTTTTGTTTTCTCTTTGATGTTTTCTTAACTTTCCCTCTCGATATCTCTTTGTGACTCCCTGCAATATTTCAAACTAATGTGCTGTCAAAGATTGCAGAAACTGATCATTGGTTTGTTTTGTAGCTGCATTTTTGATAATGATTTTGATAAGTGGTTAACTCACTGACACACTCCATGTCCTGTTATATTTACCTTACAACAGAAGTCAACCTGTGTTTCACCAATTAAATATTTTTAATATGAAGCTGCAGCAGTAGAAAACAGCACATTATGTGCAAACATGCCATCACTGCCTAGAGCGGACATACACTGCAATCTGTCATATATTTAGGCCTTCTTCTGACTTATCTGTACTAGTTTAAGGAAAGACTGCATAATTATCATCACTATGGCTTTTCTGTCATAAGTGCACTGTGTGCGAGTATGCTTTGAAATGTCTGAGCTGATCATTCAGAAAGGCCTTAAGCAATCGAGAACCTTGGTGCAGCCCAAAATTCTTATTCCCATTTTCCTCTTCCCCACTATGCCGAACTATAGTACCTCTGACTATAAGTACTACTGCTAAATTTTCACATGATCATCAATATTCTTCTCCTCCTCCTTCCAAGCCCCTAAACATGCATACAAACCGGACAAGGAGAAACAGGTAAATAGAAAATAATGTCATTACTAAAAATGAACAGGCTTGGTAGTGAACAACACTACTGTTACAAGGTAAGCAAATGGCAAGGAGGTCAAGAGCAATTTTCAGATTCATGTCTTGCCTTTGACTGTCTAATTCTATAGAACAACAGCTATTATTTGCCTTTGCAGGCAAATCTCTCATTCACTGAAGCAAAGACTAGTTTGACTGAATTCTTAACTCCTAACTACACTGAAGTTTGGCATTACTTTTACTTCTACTTCAAAATGCTAGCATGACCGAGTCCTTATGACAGGCTCTGGCAGTATTCAAAGTGTCTTTTATCGAGTAATACATTTTTCATTTAGTAAAAACTGTTAAAGTCTGACATATTTAAATCTCCAAAATGATTCAATGCAAAGCACAATTTGAATTTTTTTAAAGTAGGCTAAAATTTAACTATTAAATATTCTTGTGGCCAGGCAGCTAAAGGAAGGTATACCAGCGATTGCCAGTTGTTTTTTGGACAAGTGACTTTTGGCAGACTCAATCAATGTGCAGTGCTTAGAGCAAGGAAAAATCATACAACTATGGATTTTAGTTTACCTCTGACATGACTTTTTTGCAGGATTTGCTCCTTTTTCACTTGAGAAAACTTGCAAAACCTAGAAAAAAAACAACTACAGTGTGAAAAAGTCTAGTCATGTAACTCCAGCTTCAATAAGAACAGTAATTTCCTCCTAAAAATCATTAAGAACCCAGTGCACAGCAAATGCTTCTCTCTTGAGTGCCAGTCCTTTGTTTTTTCTTTTCATCCTGTTCTTGTGCAGTATATCATGTTAGAGCTGTGTTACTGCCAACAACTTTCACTCTCACATTAGGTGAGAAGGTAGAAGGCAGTCCTGCTGCCCTTGTCTTGATAACACGGCCTGTTTTCTCAAGAAAACAAGTTAACCATTTCATTATTACGAGAAAATCAAAGGGTTTTTCTTCAAATAAGTTTACCGCCATCTTTTAGTCAATTTCTTGATGTGCGAAGACATTTTAAATATATCTTTGTTCAATATATCCCCGGCAGAAAGCTGAACTGGACCCCACATGGACAATGGCAATGTGATAGCTGGAAGCCTAATAAATGCAGCATTGCTGTTCATCTTGACATGGACCTTCTTGCAGGAGAACAAACATTACCATGGCTATGGGCATCTACTTTGATTTTTAACAAAATTATTTGCAAAACCCATTAAGAGTACATTACTATTCCCTCAGTCTTTGTTGTACATTTAGAATGGCAGCATTAAGCTCCTTACAGCTCTTCTGGGGCTGCTGAATTACTCAGGAAGCCCAATCTAAGGGAGTTTTGAAGTTAGTACAGATTCTTAAGGAAAGACAATGAATATAAATATGAATATGAATATGAATATGAATATGAATATGAATATGAATATGAATATTCTTACAGAACAATGAATGGACTCACACAAATGAAGAGAACTGTGCTGAATTTTATTTATCTCTACATTTAAAGCTTTTAAAGAGGTTTTCAAATGAAATTTTGAATATTTGTTATCATATTTTATGACTTAATCCCCATAAAAATGATATAATGCCGTCGAACAACATCTTATAATTAAATCAAATGAATATTATAATACTTTTTTTTTAATAAATCAACTTTGTTTGATAAATATAATCTTTTTTTAAATATAAATATACACTGCATAATTATACTTATTTGTATATATTGTGCAGCTGCCTCTCTCTGTCGGTAGTCAATACTCTGTAATCTTACTCTGCATCTTGCCCACAGTGTTATTTGACTTGTTACACATCACAGGTAAAAGCCTTTTAACAATGAAGGCTACTGTTCGAGAGAACACGTGCACACTGGAGCTGGTATAGTGAGCGAGTCACATTGCGTTTGTAAATAAGGCATTAGGTATCACTGAAGTTGCAATAAAGATTACCATCTTTGATCTGTTGAATTTTGCTGAGATTCAAATATCATAATTATAAATGAAGCTATGAAGATGTGTACACACATACACATAATTGGAAGGTTGAGGCATGCACTTCAGTTTATTTCATGCAAAATCCTAGAATTTGAAAATAACATTTTAACTCTTGATTCACTGTATTGTTCTTAGAAATGCCACTACCTCTCTTTATACTCTCCTAAGTTCATTTGACCACCCCTGCCCTCTCAGTCTAGTTAAGACAGGGAGGGCTGACTACTTAAATGTTGTGGTTATAAACAGAAACTGAGAGTTGCTGCATATTAGGCCTTTATCCACTTTTTGCTCAGTACCAAACATTTACATCAAAATATGGTAATGTGCATTCTTTAAATTATTTGTGTATTCCAAAAGAAATAATATGTTGGTTTAATATTACTTGTAGGGTTAGTCCCAGCAATTGCAGTAATACACCCTAAACCTCCTCTAACCCTAAGATTATCATATGGTTAGAGAATGGTGCTCTGTAGCACCCTTAGATGTTCAAAACTGAACTAAAATAAAACAAAGTTCCTGAGAGGAATGGACGTGTTTATAAGGGGTCTTTTTGCAGCCAAAAAGGTTTCAACAGTGTGGCAAACTGAGGAACCCTAAAAGAGGCCTCAGATATCCATAGATTTTTTACATGGATAGTCAAATAATTTTTATAATTGACAGCATATACTATTATATAGCCAACCTCTAGTTGCATCAGTGTTTGACTGCTACCCTTGTTCACTGTCTGCAGCTGCACTCCCGTGAATATCTCACTCAGGCAGAACTAGGTTCTCTGCTATTGTAATGGCATCAATGAACAGACCCATCACATCATGAGAGTATTGATAGAAACTTGATGAGAGGGATACTTCAGGGTCATTGATTTTTATACGGATAAAGAGGTCTTGCAGTGAACTGTGCACATGATTAACTATTTTTCTCTCTTTGGAAATGAGAGGATTCAACCCTTAGATGTTCAAATGTGGAAAAATACAGTGTTTACTCTATTTTTTTTTTTTTGCCAAAGGCAAACTAAAACTTCTGAAAACAATAAGAATACCTTCGATCTATCTTTAAAATTTATAAATCTGGGTCCTTCATTGGTTCCTTAACAGTGCATGCAGCATAACAAACCTTCTGTTCTCAAATTATCAGTCTAAAAGATTGGGATATCTATGAAAACAAGATGAATAGCCTATTTACTGCAGTACTTTCTTTAAGTAGTTAGGTTATATGCATTAAAAGGTGCCACTTTGCTAAGTCACAGTGTAAATCAGGGTTTTCATTAATAAAGTAATTGTACTAAATTGATTTAAAAAAGGAGTCCTTAGCAAGGCTATGCTCCCTAAATTTAATCAGTGCAACCTCAAAACATATTTGGAAGCATTTGTGCGAGTGCAAATAATTGTTGTGGGGCAACCATTTTTTTTATTTCTCTAAAAAACGTTCTGTAAGGGGATGTTTACAAGGAAATGGACTCAACAGAAAACTGTATACTATTGTTGCATTTTACGTGTCCACTAAAACAGCATTTTGGGGGCCTGAAAATACAAACTTTTGCAACCAGGTTTCAGAGTGTTATATATTTAAAATGCCACCCCATCACTGTAAGAAAATGAATGTGCACAGCCAGCCTTCACTGTCTCACTTTATGCCTTAATGCATAGTTGCGTTCATTTCAAAGTTACCCCACCAAATACTGGCCTGGCATGCATACTTCAGCATTTTTGGTTGTTTTTGCTGACAGTTAAAGTCCACCAGAAATGAAAATGTCTTTTTAATCCTTTCAGATCACATTCCCAGTTGTATTGTTCCCTTACCTCAATTTGTTAGCCAAAAAATGACAAAAGTATATATCTTTGTTTATTTATATCAAAATTAAATCACATTTCCTTCCTGTTAAAAAAAAAAGTAATTTGACTTTTGTCATTTTTCCCAGAGAAATTTCAACCTATAGCCAATCAGTCTGCTGTTCATGGCCAGAGGACATCAGAAGAGAGCAACAGCAGCAAGAGTAGCTATCAGTAGTTTGGTGTAGCAGGACTGTTAGTAATTTTAGCAGGTGTTCATAGTGGTGAGTCTTCTTTGCTGTTCCCGTTCCTGTAACAGGGGTGATACTCCCAACTTTTTTTCCCGAAAGTACATCATGATATGCAAAGTTAGACACTTTGGAAATTTCGTTTCAGGCGGACTTTAAAGTACTCTCAGTTCTAACGCCTCAGCTCACATTTCTGATCCTGTCAGTGCTTACAAACCAACTCACACTTCACATTCCATGAAAGGTATGCACCTCAAGAGCATACCTTTCAACTATCTCCAGTTCTTATGCTTCAGTTGATAATTCAACATTTTTCTATGCTTACAAGAAAAACAGTAGTTCCTTAACTTTAATCTCAAACTTTAACAGAGATTTTGTCTATCTTCACATATAACTTGCCAGGCTGCACTCTAATATCATTTTGTACTTTATCCTCGAATTATACACAAGACCATTTTAGTAATTCAGACTGGGCTATAAGGACAAAATTAAATACCACAATATTAATATGGAATGGTAACACAACAATATTTTTAACAAATTACTATCAGGGTAAGGGTAGACAAATTGACTAAGTGGATAAAGGTAAATATTAAACCACCTAGAATAGTTGGGCAGGCTCTGAAAACAGCTTATTGTGATGCAGCCCTTAGAAACAGAAAACAAACACTTATTCTGAATCATTAAACAGCGCTATCAGTGTCATATCATATTGTATCCATTTTTTCCTAGCCCTAGCTTTAACTATTTCAGTGTTTTTATTTCAGCTGTAATTCATGTAATGCTTCCCAAGCAAAGAAGTAACACTGACATGTTTACTGTCTTTAGTTTGTGCTTAAATGAAATCTTACTTGCATCAAGAACTGTTTTCTTTAGAAGACAGAATTGTTTAAGAATTGTTTCCTTTTTTTTAAATCATCCTAGTTATAGCAAAAGTCAAGATATATTATGTATGTGTATATTAACTTTGAAAAGCAGGCTAAATCAAGGACAAAATAATGGACAACAATGATTGTGAGCACTAATGAGACTTTGGGTCATTGCCATTGACCTATCAGTAGTTATTATTAGAAACATCACAAAATGTATGTCCTTAAAAAACACGATTTACTTTTTATTTTAAATAAAGTGTTTATGTGCAGTTCATCTAAGTTCATTTGTGTTGTCTGTATGACGAACATGACAATGTTGTGACAAAGAGTCTGTGCTAAAAGTACAGAGATTTGAGAAAAATGTAATTGGGATAAAATGTACTCTCTGTCATGTGATGGATTTAGATATATTTCTTCTTCAGTTATTTAACCTAAATTTACGTTCCTCTCATAGCCAATAAACATGGTAAACAAGCTGCCTTTCACAACGGCAGTACAGTTGAGATACTGGCAGTATTTTATTTTCACTTACGTTTTCCTGCCGGTCTACTGACACCTACTTATATCCTGTGACCTTTTAATCTCCAGAGAAACCCCTCACCGAACACAAAACAAAAACGCTTATCTAAACAGGACTATGTTCACCCCAGAGTGTCAAAGTCAACTTCCAACACTGGATTCAGACTGAAGTCCTGCTAGTTTTCTCAGTGTACCCGGGCCGCTGATAGACAGCTGGAATCACAAGCAGGGTAGCCTAACTATTCCTTTATCTATGTAACACGGTGTTCCATTGGCTGTCCTGAAGAACAACAGGTGTACCGACAAGCCGACTATTGGCTAACCCACATCCACCTCAGCCTGACCGAAACCTCACTGTCACTTCAGGCAGGTTTTAAATGACGCACATACACACTATTTACATCGAAAGTAGCGTAAAGATTATTTGACAAAATGCGTTCACGTTGTAGCGAAGTTACTTAAGGTTACCAAGTGTCACGTCACACACAAGTGGAACAGTGAAGTATCACTTACTCCGACATTTTCGCTCTTGCTCGGGTAAGAGGCCAGTCTACCACCGCCTTTCACCGGCATCCTGCTTCTCCTTGCGTCCGCTTAAAAGGCACCTTGTCGTCGCGATTCAACCCAAACCCGTGCAGATATGGACAGTGGTTAGCGTAGTGGCTAGTTTCTAAGGTGAAACATATCGTTGTGATAACCATGCCAGTTCCGCCCTCGTCGAAGACAGGCTGGTGTTCGTCCGGTTGGACAGCCCACTCGAGGCAGCAGGCAGAAAAAGGGAGGTCCGTCCGACAGACACAACTGTGGACTCACTGTTGATACTGCAGCACGACAATCATGAAAATCACATTTCCTGCCCCCTTAATCGGAAGCATTGTTCAAAGCTATATTTTCGGTTTAAAATGCAACATTTAGATATTTTTCGTTTACACACAATGTCAAGGCTGCGGGAATACCCTCTAAACCTTAAGTCTACAGTAGACTGTTTTTGGAAAGCAGCCGAATTTACGGTACACTAAATATGCCTACACTGTACTTTGGATCCCTTTAGCAGTAGGCCTACATAGGATATCCCGACATGATCTCCTGTGCTGTGCTGTTCTGAAAACCACGTCAGAAAAGCGATTCATGTCACTTTGTCTATACCGTGAACTTAAGAATAGCAAAATTGTAGATAAAAGTTTACTGTATATTGGAGCGGCGAAATCTTTTTAAACTGGTTTCTAATCCTTAAGTAGCCTGATACAAAAATAATTTTCTCTTTATTTCATGCTAGCTGATTTTACGCAGTATTAAATCGTCGCTTGGTTGTCCAGGAACCTTGAGGAAATTAAATTTGAATTCAGCTGTGTTATTGTCTTATGCTTCACACACACACACACACACCCACACACACACACACACACACACACACACACACACACACACACACACACACACACACACACGCACACACACGTATTTATACACACATATAAAGTAACAGTTACGCTGTTTAACCACTTTATAGCCTATACTTTGGGCTTGAAGTTTGAAGGGGAGATACTGATAATAATAATCATGATTGTCAAGAATGGGTGAAAAAGCAAAACCACAGTGCAGCCTATTACTTACACCTTGAGGATGAACTTCACAGGTTAAGCCCACTTTTAGTGCTGCTGTACATGTAAAATTACTTTTTAAAATCTTTACATTATTTTTTTTTTCTTAACACCTAATTGAAATCCAGCTTGCAGACGAGGGGCTCCTCCTACAGGTGACCTAGGCAATTGCTTAGAGCGCATAATGGTAACAGGGGCGCTAGAGGATGCATCTTTTTTTTCTTTTCTCTACTTTTCTCCTCCTTTCTTTCTTTTCTTTTCGCCTGCAACCCCTGAACTGTGATGCATGACTGTAAACTGTAAACACGGTGCGCCCTCCGTGGCGAAAACAGAGTAATGTAGTTACAAGCGTAGTTTCATTAATCGTGGTATAACAACAAACCCTACCATAAATAGTATTTAAATTAGCCTACATTTACAAATAAACACACACTACTGCGCCCCCCTTAAGCTTGTATTCACAAATTGATTGGACAAATGATGGAGTTAATAGAGAGGGGCAGTTGGGGATGGGGGGTATGTGCAGCCTGGCCTGGGGCTTCAACATCGCCAGGCCTAGCACTGCTTGCAGAGCTGAAGAACAGCTCCAACTATTCAAACTGATCTGTCAAGGTATTAATCACAGACAACAATTGCAAAAAATGAATTAAATAAAAAAAAAATACTTAACTCTTTGCGTTCCACAAATATATACTTCTTCCATCAGTCAGCCATTAAAATCTCTTGCTTAGTTGCAAATATAGATGTTATGCACATTTTCTTTTTTTGAATAACCAGCACTATTTATCGCTTTAAGGTTTTGTAGAAGTTTTATTTAAAAAAAAAACTAAAGAACTTTCAGGTTACACTCTCTCAAGTTTATCGGAAGGTTATTTTTGGGATAAACGCACATGAAAGAGGACTTCCAACTCCCCAGTTGTTGCCATTCATACAACAACATACAACACAATGACAACACAATGGCAAAAATAATGACAATAACCATACACTAAAACACTCACACAGGAGAACAAGGAAGATAACCATAGCCTCCCATTAATGCTAATTATAAATGGATGTTTGTGTTTTGTTTTACTATCTATTAGCCTATCTATAACCGCTTTACATTCGCAGGGCCTGGAGTAAGTCTCAACTTGCAACAGCAAGGTGTAACTCAGAGAGGTCACCTGTTCATCACAGAGTTGACATAAGAGACAAACAGTTATTCACAAATATTGGCAGTTCAGAGTCCTTAATTAATCTAATGTCTTTGAATTGTGAAAGGATGAATGGGCAGGAAGAACGAGCAGTCTCCATACAGAAAGGCTGCATTCAAACCAAAATTTTCATGCTGTGAGGCATGGTGCTAATCCTCCTGCCTTGTGGCAGACATTTGTGTTGTGATATTTTCAATAAACCATCTGTTGTTTCTCAATTGTTGTTCTTTATTGTTCAGTTGAATCATTATCTTTTTATCATAAACCCATTCTATCACAAACTGTTGTTGTAAAGACAACCTCACACACTGGTAGCAATGCAAAAATAATATTTTATAATGTAACATATTACAAATGCATAGTTGCACTACTCCCCAGCAAAAAGTTATTTTAATCTCTCTCACGGCTATTGAGGAAAGCAACAATCCCAGGACACAGTGTACATCCCTGCAGATATTCATAACAGACTGTCAGATAATGGTAGGTTTTAGCATTATCAATGTGCTCGGTGTCTAATAAATAAAGAATAAAGATACCATATATTTAATATCCAATGTAGTCTCAAATGTTATTTGTGGAGAATTCAAGCCATGTAGAAGTGCTATACTGTCAACTTCCCTCCCATCAACTTTGTCTTCAGGTCAAACCACTCCAAATGATTTGATGAGGGTGTTTGATGATGCAATAAAGTTGTGGTTAATGTGTACTTTCAACTTTAATTCACCTGGCTTAACAAAAACAGAACACTAACCATTCAGGAATATATCTATTTTTGCACATGGTCCTGCCCTCTTCTTAGACATTCAAAAGCAATTGGACATTCAAGTGACAAGCAGTTATTACAGCCTATGGTCAGGTACAGCTTGTTTCCTTGTTACTCATGACAAACAAAGCAGGTGAATGAACTGGAGATGATTCCAAATGTTGGCAACCAACTTTAGGAGTGGTCAAATCCACGTTATGGTAAATTCTTAAAAAGAAGGAACACACTCACAAGTTCACCAAAACCCTCAGGCCTAGAAGACCATGGAACACATTAAAAGTGAACAATGGCAGAATTCTTTCCTCGGTGAAGAAGAATGTTTGTAACACCTTAATAACAGCTATGCTGGTCAATAATACTCTGGGGTGGGGGTGGGGGGGTAAGTATGTTATTGTGAAAGTCTACAACCAAGAGATGCCTCCAATAGTTTAAATACAGGTGGTTAATGACAAGATGTAAACCACTGATTACACTGAAAAACAAGATGGCCACATTAGACTTGAAAAAGCCTGCCCGGTTCTTGAACAAGTTTCTTTGGACACATGAAACCAAGATTACTTATAACTTGTACCAGAATGATGGGAAGATAAAAGTGTGGAGAAGGAAGGGGAAAACTCATTATGCAAAGCATACCACATCATCTGTCAAACATAGCGATAATGCATGGGCATGAATGGCTGCCAGTGGAACTGGGTCACAGATGTTTATTTTTGATATGGCCTTATAACGTGGGTGAAGTAGCAGGGTGAATTAAGATGTGCATAGGGCAATGCTATCTGTTCAAATTCAGCCAAATGCTGCAAAGCTGATAAGAAAAGGCTTTGTGTTGCAGATGAATGGGGACACTGCAAAAGCAACCTAAGAGGTTCTAAAAGCAAACAAATGGAATATTGGACAATATTCCACTGGGCAAGTCAGTGGCCTAATTTTTACCTGTTGAGCATGCTTTCCACTTCCTCCTGACAAAACTGAAGTCAGAAAGCTCTGCAATCAAGTAGCAACCGTTTTCCCCCAAGTATATAAAATAATCTTTGTGTTTACAACTATGTTAGTTTGCCTCATGACTTCTGAGCTCTTGATATTGGAAGAATGCTGTTCAAAATGGTGGTCATTTATAAGCAGTTTGTGCAATTTTTTGTTTAACCCATTGAATTAAAAAGAAGTCTACACTTAAAAAACTGCTTGATTGCTTTATTTCGTCTTCTACTCCTTCTGAATGCAGCAGGCTGTATACTGTAGAATGTAATGCTGCCCCCCCCCCTACAGTTTAAGAGCAGACACTCAGTTCAGATTTTAGATGTAAGATATTTGCGTGTAAATATCTAGGAACTACTCCATCAACAGCTTGAAAGTTTGCTTCTGAGTGAAAAATCAACTTAAATGAGGATGATGAAAGTCCCAGATCTCGCAGCTCTCTAAATAACTGCTGCCTTTCAGTCCTATGTTCAGCACACTCAAATACAACATGTTGCACTGTTTCCACACTTCAACAGACGATCTTGGTGTCAATAACTTTAAAATAAGCAGCCAGACCCCATCTCTGTGCCATGACTTAAAATAGTGGCCATTTGCAGGTGTGGAAATTTGACAAACTCCTACCAGGAGTTTGGAAACTTGCACAGCTAATAATGTAAATAAAGACCTTGATGATGAAACGTCATCAGAGTTTGCATTGATTTTGAATGATGTGGCCATGACGAGGCGAGGAATTCATACAAACAATAAATGGTTGTAACTGTATTGTGCACAGTTAAATTTTCTCCCCACTCACCAAGTGATACTAGTTCACCTCTGTAGACATGTATAAACCAATTTTAATTCAAAGTTATAGTGCAACCTTCTGTCAACAGGAAATGAAATGTTTAATACTTCTCTCAGTCTCTCCTATTTAAACTGATCCACTTAAAATTTTGTTTGGAGAGTCGTAAGCCCTCAGGGGTGCTAAATAATGATATTTGTGAGATTTCTTTCAACCAACCACCATTTCCATAATAAAGCCCTATTTGTCATTAAACAGGGAATTATTGTAACTTGACTATACATTTTCCACTCTGTCCCAAATTCCACATGTTCAGTCAGAATCCCATCCTGAAGACAAAGACATGCTAAACTGGAATGATAAAAGGAAGCAAGCCTTGTTCCTTGGTCATCACAGCAATTACATGTAAATATGTCCTGGTGTTGCCAACTTTATTTGCACTGTAACACATAGAAAATCTAAAATGTGTCCTCTGGCCGACTGCTGCCCAACCAGATAGGTGCAGGAGCCCCTTAAGGTGCAGGAGCTTTAATTCTCATTTAAAATATAACTTTAATAAACTTTAAAGGTATTTAAAACAGTTTTAGTTGTTGTAAAAATTACTAGATGTTTAAATTACTAGAGGTCACTGACATAAGTAACTCACTTTGAAAGTGTTGGGAAAGGGGAAAATTTTGACCTGAGTCTAAAGTTGGAAGAAAGGTCAAGGGTTGTTAAAAATTATGAGGAATCATCCTGGCCAATAGTGGAGATATTTTGCTAGACAAAAAGGCTGGCAGACTGACAGATCTAATAGTCTAAACATGGTCAACCTCCAGAACTTGTATAGGAAAACAACATATTGGCCTCCTCAAAGTCATGCATGTAAAAAACAAGTTGAATGCAATAATAACTGGGATTTTGTTAGAAAAACACTGCAAATGTGATGGTCACAAACTGAAAGTAGCCTTTCAAAAACCACAGTCAACCCAAATAATCCATCACAATTGATCAGGGTTAACATTATGTTCACTGAATGAATGTCCACTGTCATCATTACTGTTACAACCTCCATTGCCATCACAGTATGACATTGTTATGGTGGACCCTTGTAGCCCTTTCATTTCATTTTAACAACATGTGACTTGCAGTTCCTTTGCTGCTACATATTGCTTCAAATGACCTAAAATTCCCTTGGCTTGATTTCTTTTTAGATAAACCTTCTGCCTGCTGGATGAGAGTTTAAATTCATATAGTTAGAGTTACAAAAGGCCCATCTTTTGCAGCTATATTCATTTTTAAATCTTTTTTACCCATGTTGTTAGTATTTCCCAGCGTGCATTCCCTTGAAACAAATCTACTAAAGTTTGTATGAAAGATTATTTTATTACACATCCTCAGTTCATCCTGAATCAGTGGCGGCTGGTGCTAAAAATTTTAAGGGGGGCGCAGCTCTGGAGGAAACAAACCGAAAA
>JAPZDV010000115.1:0-15727 GCA_029814665.1 Acanthurus lineatus
AATCCATGAGTAGAATTGGGTGACATGACATTAGAATTACTGCTTATTTGTGAATTAATACTTAACAGTTTTGTTAATTCAAAGGGACAATAAGTAGAAACTATGACAGGAGTTAAATGAAAGTTGCTGTACTGGAGCAGCCAAGGAAGTAATCAGATTAAAAGCCTGATCAGAAAAAAGATGCTTCATGTCAATCAGAAGATTCTGATCCAATACAGCCCAGTTGGAAATAAATTTCTTTCCCCAAGAGAGGAATGGTTTACGCTGATCCTTTTTCCAAACGGTGTCCATGTTCACACTTGTTACCATCATGTCTGCACACATCTGTCCTATGGCAATGTGACGCATTTCCACCTTATGCAGGCAGTCTTAGCAGCTGAAACAAAACTATTGCTCAAAGAAAATGAAATAGGTCTAAAGTCACAGAGGCAAGAGAGAAGTAAAACCAAATGTCTGGAGCACAACATGCAGATGAGCAGAGAAGGAATATCTGTAAATATGCAGTAGCTTGTTTACAACACAGACGGAAGTACAACTTCTTCTCCTTTCATTTCCGTAAAATCAGACAACTCTGCCCCTGTCAAAATCGTTTATTCTGATTAAATGCTTAGTGCATGAATACTCACATCCTGATCTGACCACTTTATTTCACATCCATGTAAACAGCAAATAGCTAATGCTGTTGCCTTTTCTACTGGTCACCAATAGAGGTTAATGAATCATTATTTCACAGCACATTATGAGTTTGGAACACACAATATTTTCTGTGGTTCCTTGCACCTTTAATGGTGATATTTGTTCTACAATTTTTGTACTCTTTCTTTGCCCTCTTCTCTGAGTTCATATGATCCAGAGACTGACATGGTAGGGGTTATTCATGATGGTGCTGAAATAGAACATCTGTTGAACATCTGGGTTGTTGGGTGTTGTGGTTTAAGTTGAGAGGCAGATCCATTGCTGAAACTGATTGCTGAACTGATCGGTAAAACAAGGCTTTTTGCAGCAGCATGTGAATTGCATGAATTTTTGCTGATACATAAGGCTGAGCTTAAGCATGAACTGTATTAGCCAGCATTGGGGTTAGTCAGAGCTGGAAAAAATTAGCATGCAAAATGATGACCTTTATCCATTTTTGCATATCTTTTTGGATTTATCTTTTACACTTGAATTATTAATACTGTCTGAGGTATCTATTACACTAAATTTAAAGAACTGTGTAACTGCAAGCAAACCTGCAATTTTTCTAGCATTAATTATCAGATAGGGAAAAATTTCTAATATTGACAATACCTTTACCGAAGTAAATATTGTCGGATTTTAAAGATATAACTGGTCTCTCTCAAGATTGCAGTAAAGGTTCACTGTACCTTTGACAGCATTGTCGCTTCTCACAGTGAAGAGCAGAGCGGCCCAGCTGATAACAAGCATCTTCATTCAATGATAAAGACGGTCAGTCTCTCCCTGCACGTGACAAAATGAGATCATTCAGAGGCACAAACATACAGAATATACAAAATTGACCATTATTACGTTGTTAAAGCAAATTGTTTTGAGATACTTTATGTATAAAGCAGGTCTAAATCACACTCAATGAAAATACAGAAAGTTTGGCTGATCGAACAGAAACAGCCTCATTTCTAACAGCGCAGATGTTAATACAGGATGTTGCATTTACATTTAATCCGTATTCATGTAAATTTGTTTGACGACCACTTCCTCAGGGGCACTGAGAACAGCTCGACAACAGCTCTGCGTCTTCGGTCCAAGACTTCACCTACATAATCACTCACCTAAATTTAATTTATGATTAAAATAGTCAGTGTCTTTCTCATCAGGAACAACCTTTTTCTCTCAGATGCATGAGCATTTTTTACATTAAAAAGTTTCAGTTGATAAAACAGGACCAGAAATGGTTGACAGCACATATTTAAATACAGGATGTTGCATAGTCACCTTTCTTGCAGTCACACTATTACACGTTGCTAACTTGACTTTTGAGTCCTCTGAAATGTTTTATTTTAAAGCAGCTGGTAATATCTGTTTCAGAAAGGTGCTGAATGAACATCATTAACCGCTCACAAAGCTGCTCTGAAATAATCTACAATCACTTTGACGATTGAATGCAAGTCTTATTTCCCAAGTAAAGCAATGAATTTCTTAACCAAGCATTTCTTAAACACTTCGCAGGGATGAATTACTTCTACAGTTTACATTTACAGTTTTTAAAGGTATCTTTAATTTAAGGTAAATGTAATGTTTTACCTCTTATTCTTGTTCCTCTGCTCTCTCCTTCCCACAGTGATCTCTTCTGTGAGACTTCGCTCTCTTCCTCTCATCACTTTTCTACCTCTTCCTTCTTTATGCAAAAACTTTAATACAGAGAAATGTTGCTCCCATTGTTTAACTGCTTCAGTTACACCAAGTCATAATCCACAGTATCCCAATATGCAACAGAAATGTTTTTGTGAATTTGTAAATTTAACACTAAATAATGATGTTAAAATAGGAAAAAAGTTTTGATTATTTTTTTTTGTACAACTTTCATGACTTTGGCTTGTTACAAAACATCAAGAAAAGAGAAGTTTACCGCAGTTGCACAAAAAATTCTTGTCATCTTGAGAAACAAGTCAACAGTGCAATAATAACTTGTCATTGTGTAGATGTTTACGCAACTCATTAAGTTTAAGGTATGAATATTTGTCCATTAGTGATTAAAAAATACATTTGCAAGAATCAGTGCATTGAAGCCATATTATGCAGAAATTTACTCAATCTATAGATTCTATATTTTGAAGATAAATATCTTTATGGAGAATATATATCATCCTCATTACAGTGATCTGCTATTAATAAATCACTTTTATTTTCAAATGAACAGTTGCTTTTGTCTCACTGGTCATCACATCAAAACCACATCCAATTCTGCAGGTTGTTTCTCATATGACGCTGATCAGTCTGCACCACTGTGGTTGGGAACAAACAAATAGCTTGAAGTCTTGTAAGATGGATCCATGAGATCACTTGATCACTGTTGCGGAGCTCTGCCTAAAACACCTCTCAAGTTGGGAAACAATGGCATAGTCAGAAATATGGTAATTGGGTGTCTTTATTATGCTAGCTTCCCATGAACAGATGTTTAAAAAAAATTAGGAAAAGGGACTAAAATATGAAAAAAATTTTTTACTTCTTCCCCTTTCTCCTCCATCAGCTTTGTCCCACCTCTCTCTAGCTTTACCCCAACTCACTATGGTGTAACACTGCCCTCTCTGGCTGACAACAGGAAACTCCATGTAATAAAGTCCGATTGGCCAGTATCCAAGGAGGGCAGGTGATGGTCTCGAGCACGCGCTAAAAGAAAAAAAATTTTGGCTGCAAGACTAGAAGTGCATCAGTCTCATAAAAAGTTGATACCCAATGTGGCCTCAAACTATGAGTACAAATGCAGACAAAAAAAAACCAAACAAACAAAAAAAACAACGTAATGGACTAAAGTAAGCTGTAAGCTCGTTAGGCTAATTGCCAGAACTTAACAATCCAACAGAAAACAGGCCAAATCCACATTAACTCTGGAACGTGGTCTCCTCTGCATTTTGCCTCACTGTATTTACACTTCTTTACTGCTGTGTGCACCATTATCGTATCCTTTGCTGCGTAGCTAGTCACAACTTATTTATAAGTCCTGTGCATTGCCATTGGCTGGGGGGGCTGCACCACTCTACCCAAAGGTTGCCACACAAAAACATCCCAGACACAACAAACAACAAGAAAATGAGAAATACAGGCAGAGGGCAGTGTCTCTTACCACACACATCTAGCAGGTCATCAAAGATGATTGAGGGCGATTACCTTTTTATAAGTTGTATTTTTAAGAAAATCCTGCATTTTACACCTTTAAAGCAAGGGTGGTAGAAGATGATTCACATAAGAGGCAAACAAATATTCTTGGGCCATGATTATCCTACAGAAATTGTAGAGAAACAAAAGTTATATGTGTGCATCAAAAAGTGTTGAAGAAAAAAGGAAACCATTCCCAGACACTGCTTGCAAAAATACAGATATATTGGAAGAAAAGACAAAAAAAGACAGTATCTTGTAGATACTGGTGCTAATATCAATATTTGGGTTTGCCTGCTAGTTATTTCGGGAAGAAGTGCAAGACATGAAGGAAAGAGGCTACATGTTGGATGTAGCAGACAGAGATGCTGAGCTTGTGGCAGAGAGGAGGATACAAGGACCAGTGGAGTAGAAGTTAGAAGAGAGAAAGCTCCAGAGTTACCACTAAAGATCTTAAAAATGATTTTGCTAGAGAATGGTCACAACATTGTGAATTGGAGAGAGGATTCCAATCCAATTTAATGATAGAGGGAATCCTATATATAGTATAGTATAGTATAGCATGTATAGTATGTGTTAAAAAGGCAGTGCACACAATGGATCTTGGAAAGGTGCTTAACATGCGGCCGCTGTGGCTTGTTGTCCTCTACACTTGAAGAAATAAAAGACATGTTTGTTCGAAGTTTTTTTATTGTAAAGTGTTTAACAAAATAAGTGCATTATTATTTAGTTCAAACTAATTTTGAGTCATTGTTACATTAAGACATGCTGTGTTTTAACAAAATAAGTAAATTAATATATCATTTTATCTTGTTTCATAGGTTATTGGCTGTTAATTTGTGCGCATTTTGGAAAAAAAAATTTCATCTGATGTTATTAGGCTCTAAACGTTCCTCAACAAGGACACAAAGACGTTCAATGCACCACCGTTCCTGTTTGAGAATACATTTTGCCATGTTTTGCGCACGCTGAATCCAGGCCCGATTATAAATGCCAGTCCAAAAGGTCATTTCAAAAGATAAACAACAACAACAACGAAAACTAAAATGAGCTCATTTTAAGATAGCTGTAGTGGCATAAAATCCTCTGTATTTCTTCGTTTTTTGTTATTGTTTTTACCACATGGAGAGGTGCAGTGTGTCAGACTTGCAGCATATTCTTTGAATAAGTCCCAAGAGCATTGTAGTTCACTGATACTTATTTTTTATTGCCAAAATCAACAAAACTTTAGATCGAGAAATTAGAGTCTTTGAGTTTGATTGTGGTTGTCAGCAGGCCCAATACGGCTGCTGGCGCTGAAGCTGCAGTCAATGACGGTTTTGCTGTATCTTTCTGACATACGTCTCAACACCATTTAAAGACTAGCCTCCCCACCTGAGGAAGGAGGAGGGCGCACATTTAATAATACAAAATAAAAAATGCAGCTCCTACAATGGCCGTAAGGACAGACAGTGGTCGTCACTTTAGTTGAAGAATATAAATTTATTTTAACAGTCATTTCAGTGTTGTGCTGTGTTATATTTGGTAAAGGAATCCGCCTTAAGATCAAACAGTTTTGCTGCAGAGATAAAACATGCTGGGAGTTTAGTCCAGTCACATCACGGCCCATTTGAAAAAAGTCCTTGACTAACTTTCTTATGAGTAGTTGACACTTTAAATTGTAGTATGTATGTGTGAATGCCCTAGTGTTATACCTTTGGACAGGGGATGATGTGACTTGAGTTAGAAAACAGCAACTGCTCAGCTCTCAAGTCAGTGTTTTTAAGACTGCCAACCTAAGAGCTCTCTCTGGCACTGTCTAACGGGCATGACATCAAATCCCCCTTTCTGCGTCTTTCAAAATAAGGCAATGAAACAGAAACAACATGAGCAAATAGAGTATTGCAAATAACATACAGTGTAGAATTTTTAAAAAAAAATAATTTATGCTCTGCATGTTACCCATTACACTTGCTCTTTTTTCTGGCCATAAATTACAGGCCAAGACCAAAAACTCCTGTTTGAAAATATTCTAAGTGGACGGTCCCAGGCAAGGTACGATGCACACTGTGCGACAAAATATTATGCTTGGGGCCATCATCATCTTCCAAGGCAAGTTCTCCTACACATTATTCACTTTCTCCAAACTGTTGCTGATTACTTAATCATCCCAGCCTCAAGCTCTAAAGTGACTCCAGCTTGTTTATGCAACAATTGTCTTTGCTGCAAATCCTTTTTGCTCTCAACAGTTGAACCTTATTTAAGCCTGGAGGATGAAAACTACTTAAATGTAAAAGTATATTTCTATCTGTCTGTTTCTTGTAGATACTGGTGCTAAGATGTTTTGTTTTCTGTGCGAGTATAATAAGAAATGGCACGGATTCACTACTGCACTGTAATGAGAACTTTACGGTGGGAATTTTAGAATTCATGTAGCTCAAAAAAAAAAGATTATGTCATTAATATAACAAATCTTATATTTCAGCAGAGAACCAAAAATGTCACATATTTCCTTTCAAATTGTCTCATTTAAAAAATAGCATAATTAGAGGAACACAAACTGCCCATGCTGACAATTGACATTGCAAATGAAAACAGTAAGAATAATAAGTTGAGTCATTTCAACCAAAAAACTAGTAGGGGGAGTGGGATTGTCCTTCTATTGTAGAAAAAAATTAAGGGCCTCCAAAACCTCCTTGTTACAGACATTTGTACAAAAAAACTCTTGTAATTTCCATAGAACACCCCAAATCTGTCTCCTATACATCTTGAATAAAAGAAATTTTGATGAGAAAGTCAGTGGAGTCCCTGAGATAAGACAGAAGCTGACAGGCCAATTGGTTGATATGAACTGTGATATGGGCTCAATGAGTGACTGACTACTGGCAACTAAAGGATGTACAAAGACAGGTTCAAGACTGAACTTGTGAATTTTAAGTGTGTAAAAAAATCATGGTGTACCAGATGTTACTGCAACATAAACTAAAACTCATTTTTAGATATCGCCTGTTCATCCAAAGGTTGACAAGGCACATTATCAATCTCTTGAGCAAATTTAAAAGTAGGATCACAGCTCAGTGTGTAAAAAATGTTATTGCCAAGTTAATACAAGATTTTAGATCTATAAGCTTCCTTATTCTGGAAAAACACTTGATAAACACTGCCTGTGTCTTCTCAGCATTTCTTACAACAGACTATTGGTAGGCAAAATGTCAAGTCCCTGATGCTCCACAGTAGAGAAACTGGAAAACCCTTTATTTTTGTTAGTTTAGAATAAGAGGGAGACATCCTGATCTACTAACCTACAAAATGTGGCCGCTATGGAGTTGCTGACTGAAGGCGTAAATTTGCTTTTAGGGTTCAAATAAGGCATAGAGCAAGATATAGATATTTCATCAGGTGCAGGAGAAACAGATTGCATAGGAGTGGATAAAAGAGAACTTTTGTTTAGCACCCCTTGAGATTAACAGGTCTTAAGAACTTTAATATAAACTTTAATACTGAATTAAGTACAGGTAATTATCATATTTCAAGTATGAGCGCAAAAAAAGATTTGTTTTAAGAAAAAGAGAAAGTTTGGCCTATATCACAACTGTCACTGAGGCAAACTACATGAACTCCCTTTAGCATTCTTGGCTAAAAGGAAATGAATATGGGCTTAAACATCCAAAAAATTTACACAAAAAACACCAGAACAGGTGGATTCATACATACAGGCTCTGAAGGTTCCCTCCCACTTTAACTTTAGGCCACAAACATATTATGCAACGGATACAGTTAACACCACTGTGAAGATAATTTTAAATATTTCAGTGTTTGCTGAAAAGCTGTTAATAAGGATGTAGAACATTTTAAGGATTCACTGGAGTTTAACTCTGAAACTAAGTTATAGTGACTAAGACTTGAAAAGGGCTTGAATGCCTGTAAGAGTGTTTCTGTTTGTCTAGGTCAAACTGCATCAATAGACTCATCTTAATCAGCTGTGTGTGTGTGTGAGAGAGTGTTGGTGTGTGTAGGGGATGTGTTGGGGGGAAAAGAAAGAGAGAGAGAGAGCAGAGAGAGCAGCAGAGCATTTGCAGGAGGAATGGGAGGGTGTTTAGGGTGTGTCATCATTTTATACAGATCTATATAAATATGAAAATTGTAGTGATAGTTTTGATGTACTCAACTCACTGAAAGATGTTAAAGTATTTTTAAGTATTAGTTTCAAAGATGAATGCAATTAAACTTTGTTTATTGAGGAAATAAAAGTGAGTATCAAAAATCTAAAGCTCAATAACTCACCAGGCAATGATGGCCTTTCATCAGAATTTTGGCATACATTTTCATCTGAAATTTCAAAATTCCTGCTTGCAGTATACAGTGAATTTATCAGTAAAGAGGAATTGCCACACTCAATGAAACAGGGTCTTATATCATTAATTCCAAAACCAAATAAGGATCCTGTAATTTTTGATAGATTTATTAATTTAGCATTTTATTATTAAACAATGATACTAAAATTCTTGCATCAGTTCTCGCCAGGGGTCTGAAAAGTGGCCTTTGTGATATCATGCATGAGTCTCAAAGTGGCTTCATGCCTGGATGTCACATTTCTAATAATATTAGATTATTCTTAGACATACTTAATCATAGAATTTTTATCTGTGGTAACCCAGTAATTCTTTTTCTTGACTTCCAGATACAGTTAGTCATAAATTTATTTTTGATACACTGTCGTTCTTGAAGTTTGGGAACCTTTTTTTTTTGTATCTGAGCTGTCAAAACACTTTACAAAGATCATAATAGTTCAGTGAAACTGTTACAGGCTCCACTAGCAAATTTAATGTAAACCAAGGTTTGTGACAAGGATGTCCAGCCTCCCCTTACATCTACTTGCTTGTTGGCCAAGTATTAAATTATTTAATGTTACAAAGCTCTTGTTAAAGGAAATAAAATTTCTAAAGACCACAAAAAAGTTATGAATTATGATTTCATATCTGTTGAGGCAATCAAATAGAAATTTGATTGTTGGTTAGCCAGAGACTTATCTTCTCAAAAAAGGTTATGAAAGAAACCGTCCTTGACATCCAAACTAGAAGTATGCAGGACAACTTAATCCTCACCGGCTTCCCCAAGAACACACCAGTTAATCCTGAGGCCCTGGTTAAAAACTTTATGGTTTCCACTCTGAAAATACCCATGGACTTAGTGAATGACATCACTTTCCACCACATTCACCTGCTTGACCCCCGAGAGGGACACCAACCTGATCTATAATCGTTAAATTTGAACATTTCAAGTTGAAAGTGCTCATGAAGAGCAAAGGACGGGAGCTCAAAGGTACGTAGTTTGGGATGAATGACCAATTTCCCAAAGAAATTAATGAGAGGCGTAAAGGCTCGTACCTGATCCTGAAGGACTACAGACAGAGGGGAAAACAGACTTCACTTGTTGTGGATAAACTGTATATAGATTATCAACTGTTCCGGAACACCAACCTCACCCCCTGGCTCTTTTAAAAGGATAAGTATAATGAAAATAAGAAGCATATGTTTAATGTGTAATTAGATAAACATAACATCAACCTACCGGAGAAAGGCTTACTAGGTTTAAATGTTCCACTTTATACATTCACAAACTCTTAGGACTCTCCCCTTCTTATCCTTTTTTCTTTACCCCTTTCTCTGTGTCTCCCTATCCTCCCCTCTCCTTACAACTTACTCACCCCTCTCTTCTCACACACACATACCCTGTGTAGCTCCTTTTTTTGTTTTGTCTTTGTATTTTGTATTGCCTTTGTCCATGACTTTGCTGTTATGCTCCCAGGCTTTGCTGTACATTTTTAAGAAATCTCTTATGTTTTTGCTGTGCTCATCCATCACTCATATACCCACATTTACAACCCAACACATCACAACTCCCACTCACTACATCCCACAATTAGAAGAAAATTCAAATTTTAATAAAATTTTGTCATCTTGCTACAACAACCGAGAAAGAGGAGTCTCCATTCATGTCCACAAAAGATTACTCTTCACTTCAAAAAAAGACAATAACAGATCCTGAAGGTCAATTCATAATTATCCAGGCAACAATCTTTAATAAGTTATATATGATTGCAAATTTGTACCCCCAAATAATGATGATCCAGCCTTCTTCCACACAGTCTTTTCTCACATAACTAACTTGCCAGCTAAGTCAATGGTTATTATCAGAGGTGACTTCAACACAGTCCTAACTCTATCAATAGATAGGTCAAGTTAGTCAATAGATACAAAAAAAATACAGTCAGCCAAAGTAATACAGGAATACATGGATGATTTTGGACTTGGAGGCTCAAAAATCCATCAAAGAGGAAATATACTTTCTTCTCCATGGTGCATCAGTCAATTTCAAGAATTGACTTTTTTCTCTCAAATAATTCTATTGCACAAAAAATTAACACTGGAATTCACCCAACTATTATCAGTAACCATGCACCAGTTTCCCTCAGCCTGCAAATTGAATCCAACCCTTGCCAACTTAGCACTTAACCATATCTTTACTTAAAGATCCAAAATTCGACAAGACAGCGAGGAGGGAATGGGCCAACCTTTTAGAAACAAAAGACTCTCCAAACTTATCTCCATCTTTGCCTTGGGAAGCTGAGAAGGCTGTAATCAGGGCTGACATTTTATCTTGCCCCCTCTACACAAAAAAGCAGGAACAACAGGCAGAAATAGTCATTTCAGTAAAAATTAAACAACTAACAGAGAAATAGGCAGTAAACCTAAGCAACCACTTATGGACCCAACTACAAAATACATAACTACAATGAGACAACATCCTGTAAAAGAAAACAGAGTTTTTACTACAGCAACTGAGATATATCAATTTTGAGCAATAACAAATCAGGCAAATTTCTTGCAAATCAACTTCAATGCAATTGTAGCAGAATGAGGCTTGGCTTTGTGTTTTGCTCACCTAATGACCGTGGCTCACATTAGCCAATCGCTGTTGGAGGACACCCTATAAAGCTGGTTAATGGTCAACTAACCGTTCTCTTGCTTTGATGTTGGAGTCATGCCCCGCTCCCCGTTCTCCTCACTTTCTGTCCACCTCGCTGGCAGGTATGGTAGCAGTTGCTACATTGCTTGCCTTTCACATTAATATTTTTTTACTTGCTGTCGTTATAGGAGCGATTTATTATTTTCATAGAGTTACCATTGTGGGTCTGTAGTCTGGAAAGTCAGCCAGTCGTGGGCTGTAACTGGTAAGTCCTCTTTTTCATGCTCTAGGGTTAGGGTTAGTAGTAGGGTTAATGTAATGTTTTGATGTTGCATGTGTGGTAAACAGCTGTTTTGTTATAGGCCATAACCGTGGCCAGTGTTTGCTTCCCCTTACCTTGCAGTGTACTGATTGAAGGATTGGGCCTGGACAACTTTTTTCTTGGAGCTGAGCCAGCTAAGCAGGCTCACAGACTTAAGAAATGCTGTTGCTTTGCCTAGATTGGTTTTGTCTCTGGCTGTTTGTTGCGGCCTTAGGCTGCGGGTGTTTGTTTGCCTGAGCTCACCCCGTTTGCCGCTAAACATCCTCCTGCAGATTCCCATACTGCCGTTTGGCCCATAGTGGGCTGGGACTGGTTGGACTATCTGGTGTGCTGCCACTACCACCTGAAGCTCATTTGTAATGTTTTCTTTACACGTATGTGTGAGTAGAGGGGTTATTCTTTGTTTTTGTTTTTTTTCTTACTCTAAGAGTATTTAATGTAACTGTCTTGTCAGACAATAGGGTACTACGAACTCTTTAAGATATGATGGTACCTGGTCGTTAAGCGCTTTGTAGGTGAGAAGAAGGATTTTGAATTTTATTCTAGATTTTACAGGTAGCCAGTGCAGAGAAGCTAATGCTGGAGTAATGTGATTTCTTATCCCAGTTCTTGCCAGTACACGTGCGGCAGCATTTTGGATCAATTGTAGACTCTTTAAAGACTTTATGGTGCACCACGATAGTAAGGAGTTGCAGGAGTCCAGTCTGGAAGTAACAAATGCATGGACTAATTTTTCCGCATCTTTTTGTGATGGGATATGCCTGATTTTTGCTATGTTACGGAGATGGAAGAAGGCAGTCCTTGAGATTTGTTTAATATGAGAGTTAAAGGACATATCCTGATCAAAAGTAAACCCCAGAATTCTTACAGTGGTACAAGAGACTAACGTAAAACCCTCTAGAGTAGCTATATTATGGTATAGTCTGATCCGATGTTATTTAGGGCCAAGTACTATAACTTCGGTTTTATCTCAGTTTAGTAATAGGAAATTGCAGGTCATCCAGGTCTTAACATTCTTAAGACAAGCTTGAAGTTTAGCAACTTCAGTTGAAGTTCAGCCACTCCAAAACTTCCCACGGAGTTAGCCTCACTGTGGGTCTTGTTTAGTGACAAGCACAGCACAAGCAAGCATCACGACAGATGTCAAGACTGTGTTATACTTAGTTTGTAAACACTTGACATGTCATTAGAATCAAAGCTCATCCAGTCACCTCACAGCTCATTTGACTCATCTATCTTTAATTGCACTATAATTTCTTTTTTTTAAACTTTTTATTCAGATTCTTCCTTTTTCTTTTTCCTTAAACATTTAACAGTATCTAAAAAAAAAAGTACAAAACATATCCCATACATAGATATTGCTGCATATGATGCAAATGTATATCAAATATACATTACACAGTATAGTAATAAGGAAAAACAAACAGGATAAACTAATAGACACACAAAGATAAATAAGTAAATAAATAGATAGCTAAATAATAAATAAAAGAATAAATGATAAGATAATAAAAAGGAAAAAAGGGGCAAATTCACATCGTTTCAGGGTCCATATCCGGGTCAATTTCCATTACTCAAAGAACAGCCTCAGCAACCTAAATAGTTCACATTATTAGGTATTTTCCGACAATGCTCCACCTCCGTTCAAAAAGGTCCATTTTCAATTGCAATTGTCATTCCTTCCATGAGATACACCTGTCTCAACTGTTGTACTGTTACATTTTTCTTGGCAACCAATAATAAAATATGCAAAATATATCTTTGGTCAGCAGTGAAAAGGTTGACCGGTATAGCACATTTGAGGGGATTTCTCTTTTCATAATTTTCTCGATTTTGTCTTTAATATTTTTCCAATATTCAAAAATAACTGGACAGTCCGAGGATATGTGTGTACAATCACCTATTTTACTGCACTGTCTCCAGCATAGAGCAGCTGAGGGATCTTTAACAAAATTTGAAACAACCAAAGGGGTATGAAAAAATCTGATTTTGAGTTTCCAGTTGAATTCCTTCCACTGCTGACTGGTGATACCTTTATGACGGCTGTTAGAGAGTTTATCCCAAAGTTCATTTTCTATTATAGTATTAGATCCCAATTCCCATTTTTCCCTAATATTATAGGTATTCTCACATAAGCCTGATAAAAGTCTTTTGTAGAGGTAGGAGACATGTTTACGTAATAGGAGACATTTTTCCAAAATTTCAATAAAATATTGTTCTATACTATTTGGGATTTTGCTAATTCACTCTTTGTCTTTATGATTTATAATATAGTGCCTAATTTGCAAATATCTGTAAAAATCATTAGAGGGAGGATCAAATTGTTCCTGAAGCTGGGTAAAGGACTTTAAGTGTGTTTCTTCAAATAATTGATTAAAGATAATAAGACCTTTGGCTGCCCATATCCTAAAACCATGATCTGAAACTGAAGGTCGAAAATCAATATTGCCCACTATGGGCATGGCTTGAGAAATAGATCCATTATCTTTAAACATCTTTTTAACTTCCGCTCAAACCTTTACAGTATGAAATGTCTCAAATCCACAAGGGGTAAGACAGATAACGGTGCACCCTTAAATTCACCCTGTTCTATTTGAGTCCACTTTGTCTCCTCGTCTCCGCTGATCCAACCCACAATCGCTGCTAGCTGAGCTGCCCAGTAATAAAATTTCAAATTCGGCAATGCCAGACCTCCTTTATTTTTAGCCAAATTAAGTATTTTAAGTCTAATTCTGGGTATTTTATGTTGCCGTATGAATTGAGAGATTAATTTGTTTAACATGATAAAAATGGAAATTGGAACTCTTATGGGCAGTGACTGAAATAAAAACAGGAGACGAGGAAGCAAATTCATCCGTACTGTTTCGACTCTGCCAAACAGAAACAGGGGGAGGACTTCCCAGCGTGTCAAATCACTCCTTATTTGTTTAATTATCTTATTATAGTTTGCTTCATAAAGTTTTTTGGTTTGAGGTGTTATAATAATTCCTAAATACTTGAACCCTAGTTTTGACCAGTGAAATGATGATTAAGTTGATTTGGCCAGATCCCTGATATCATCATTGCTTCTGATTTATTCTGATTAATTTTATATCCAGAGATATTTCCATAATCTTTCAGACACTGTTTGAGTCGAGGTATTGTAGTAATAGAATGTTTTATAAAGAGCAGGACATCATCCGCAAAGAGGGAAATTTTGTGAATTCTCCCCCCACCGTTCTCAATCCCTTCAATAAGAACATCCTGCTTTATGGCCTCCGCCAGAGGCTAGATACTAAGAATAAAGAGAATGGGGGAAAGAGAATCTCCCTGTCTTACTCCTCTCTCTACATCAAAAAAATCAGAGCAGCGCCCATTTACTCTAATTTTCGATTCGGGATTCTTGTAGCAAATTTTGCAGCAAAAATTCTCTAGCAAATTTTTCACCAAATCTCATCTCAATAAGTGTTTGTTCCAGAAATTGCCAGTCTACCCGGTCAAATTCTTTCTCAGCATTCTCAGCTGAGAAGCATTGACGTTTGTGCATCTTTTGCCATAAGTGACTGCAGGTTTAACACTCTCCCTATATTATTTGTTTCATGGCGACCTGAAATAAACCCTGTCTGATCCAGATTTATTAATTTCTTAATGTATTTTTGTATTCTAGCTGCCAAGATAGGCGTTAATATTTTGTAGTCCACACACAAAAGACTTATAGGATGATAACTAGAACACTGCGATGGATCTTTTCCTTTCTTATGCAAGACTGTAATGATAGCCTCCGACCATGATTCTGGAGGGTTTCCAGAATTTAACACATAGTTGTATAGCTTGCATAATACAGGAGTGAGATCATTCACAAATACTTTGTAATATTCTCCAGAAAATCTGTCTATCCCAGGTGACTTATTATTTTTTAATTTAACTATTGTTTCTTTAATCTCTTCTTCGCTAATTGGTTTTACTAATGCAGAGGCTTCATCAACAGTCAGTTTAGCCAACTTGAGATTTTTAAAGAAATCCTTTATTTTTCTTCTTTTGATTCTTGTGATTGAGCCTTATCTAATTGTTCAAAGTATTTAGCAAAGGCATCTGATATTGTTTTTGGGCCTGTTTCAAAATCATTAGAATAATGTTGTTTAATTTTAGGAACTATATGACTCAGTTGTGCCTTCTGTAATTGAAATGATAATAACCTGCTGGCCTCCCAGTTTGTAATATTTTCCATCAATAAATCTAAGGGCACCCACTTTCCTATATGTTAATATCTCATCTAACTTGGTTCTATTTTCTTTAAGTTTATCAAGTACTTCTTGTTTCCCATGTTGTTTATGTTCCCTTTCTAATCTCTTGATTTGAGTTTCTAATTACACTTGTTTTTTTAATTCTGTCTTTCTTCAACCTCAATCCTTTAGATATTATTTTTCCCCTTATTGTGGCTTTTCCTGCGTCCCACAAGATGGAGGGTGAGACCATCCCAGTATCATTCAGAGCAAAATATTCAAATATAGCCGACCTTATTTCTTCTTTGATTCTAACATCTGTCAGTAATGAGACATTAATTCAGTTTAATTCAATTCAATTTTATTTATATAGCGTCAAATCACAACAAAGTTGTCTCAAGACACTTTACATATAGAGCAG
>JAPZDV010000116.1:0-15723 GCA_029814665.1 Acanthurus lineatus
TCCTATCTATCTCTTTCCCCTCCCCCTCTTGCCCCCCCCTTCTCTCTCTCTCAACCCAACCGGTGCCATCAGATCCCGCCCACCTCTGAGTCTGGATCTGTCCGAGGTTTCTGCCTGTTTTTCCTCGCCACTGTCGCCAAGTGCTTGCTCATGTGGGAATTGCTTTCAATTGTTGGATTCCTATAAATCTAAAATATAAATAGAGATGGTCTAGACCTGCTCTATATGTTAAATGTCTTGAGACAATTTTGTTGTGATTTGACGCTATATAAATAAAATTGAATTGAATTGAATTGATTGGTTTAATTGATGTGAAGCCCAAATAACATGTATGACTAATTGAGAGTCTGAATACAACACTTTTCAACCCTTACTTTGCCAGGAGATTATCCGCTGTAAGCTAGCAAAGTGGAGCTGGATGGGCCATTAGTGCACTTAGCACCTCAGTCCATGCACCACAGATTGCTGAATAAGGGCCCACTGATTTCAGCATTATTAACTTTTTGTTTTTGTATATGTGGTTTTGTTGTGTTTCTTCTAGCAAGTTGATCAAGAACAACAATGCAACCGGTCTTTACAAATACAAGGATGTGTTTGCAAAGACCTGGAAAAACTGAAAAAAAAATTGGAAAAATGCCTTTTCACTAATTAGCTCAGTTGGAAGAAGCTACGCCCTTATAAATCAACAGGGGATAGAGTTTAAGGTGAGGAAATATGTCATTTATGTTGCAAACTTGTTGAGTATAACATTACAGTTGTAATGCAACTAAATAAAGTAACACATTACTAACAGTCGACATTGGTTGAAGACTTCATGACCGGCATTGTTAGCCAAGTTGGAAATGACAGTTGGGAATTATTGTTTTACTGAACATTTACACTTCTTAGGTTGTTACTTGTAAAACAGTTGATACATTTTATTTAGAGAAATGCTTAGAGTGTACTTCGTGTTTTGATTGTTTTTCTGCAAAATAAGGTTGGATAAGGACTTTACACTTGGGTTTTGTGCAATGGGATACAAAGCCTGACTGATTGTTAACTTCCAGTCCGTCAGGCTGTCTACATGAGGACCGGAGCTGACCTGCTAGTGCTGTGGAAACATTAACATCATGGGATGCAAGAGCACTGGCAGAAATAAAAAAAACACATAATCTGCTATTAAATCTGGCCTTTCAAAGTCCCCACACACTGTTGTACACCCACACAATGTTTTTACTTGTTTGGCTGATTAGACCTCCCCTTGGGATTCTGTGGGTGTTTTCAGGCTGTTCTTGATTGATATCTGCTTGACTTCTCTGTTAGTTTTGTTGCTACTGCACCTTGAAGCAAATATAGAAAACAAAATGATAAAAAAATATTTTATTACCGAGAATAATGATAGCATTTTATGGTTATCTAGTCAATTCATGTATCGTTTAGGGCTGTGAGGATGTGTTTAAGTTAAAAAAAAAAAAATCCTCAAGATACTACTGAAAAGTTATTCCTTTTCTTATCTTTTTTATAAAGGCTGTTTTGTACTTTAGTGTGTGAATTCAAGTCAGCATAATGCAATTTACCTTTAAGAACTGGCAACACTACCCATGTTAACCGTCATTTGCATAAAAATAATGACAAGTGTAATAACACTGTCCTCTTAAGCTATATAGTTAAAAAAAAGCATAACAAACTTTTTTTTTTTCGTATAATATAGTGGTATTTAATTAGTCACCAAACATAGTACATAAATATAAACAGCCCATACAAATACAGTCAGCAGTCCATGTATAATGTAGTGACTGAACAGATATGGGCAAAAACAAAAAGCTTTTATATGCCTAACTTACCTTCTCATTTAAACTACACTCCAAAATGCAAGAAAAATGAACAAAAAATCATTCACTTTTGTAACCCTTAAAAATGGCTTTTTTAAAAGAGACAAAGCAAAAGTGAAATGTAATTCTTTCACTTTATATTTGAATCATTCCATAATTTAAGCTAAAAAATGTATTTACATCTGAAACAAACTTTAAATCACTGGTTTTAAGGGCAACGTTCAGAGTTTAGCTAGACCATTAGCTAGCAGTTGTTGTTCCATTTCCTTGGCAAAATGTATTTTGTCACTTTTCAGCATTCCAAACCTGCTTTTATTCACTACAAATATGAAACTGAAACACAGCTTTGATCTTGGCTCATAGAGCTTGCTCCATTTATTTGGTTTATCTACTGAAAATATCACCACAAATATTCTGGAGTTGTAATCATTACTTTGAAAATTCCTGAATAATTAGAACGTCACAAATAGTAAAAAACGGAAACTGAATAACTTTTCATTGTCATTGTTTGCTGAGTATGCTATAGTTAACAATATTTTGTAACACTGGGGTGTTGATATTGTTGAAGAGCTAAATGTTGATTGATAGCTGATGCAAAAGGCTTCAGATATTTTGTTATGTCCATGGGTGCCTTTGACAAAGTAGATGGGCCAATGAGTGTACATGTGAATTTGAATGACTTTGAAAATGAACCTTGCAACACTACTACCGTGTGCACGCACGCACACATACACACACACACACACACACACACACACACACACACATACTCATGCACACACATTAAAAAAGAAGAAAAAACTTCAACATATGGTTTCTGGTCTTTGGAAGTTCTACCATTGCATGCTAGTCAACCTTTTACAAAACAGGAATGGGTTCACAAGTTTGAGCCTATAGTTTTCAAAAGGCTGAAGTTTTGACATAAAGAGGAAAACTGCTCTCACACTGTTAACATACTTAACCTCCAAGAACAGAGAATGGCACTGCAGCTTGTAGCAGTACACAAGATTAGACAATATACTACACACTCTTAGACAGTTCCAGTGATGCTATGTAGCTCTCTCTTTCTCATATATAGACTGCATCTCTGTCTCTCTCACTCTGTGATGGACACACACGGAAACTTTAACAAGTTAACTCTCAACCACTTTCTCTTTCTTACTTTGTCGCTCCTCCACATTTATTTATTTTTGCCTCAAGTTGTTGACCTCTCTATTTCCTCCAACAACATTACACAAATGGGTAACCAGATTTACATAAATATTAGACATGTTTGAAATTCAATTAGTGTGATCCTTGTTCCTTGCATCTTGTTATATTTTTATCTGTCTTGTTCATAGTTACACAAACAACCCCAAGTCCAAGCTCTGTAGCTCATCTTATGTCAGCTGACTGCTGCTGTTTTTCCCACCATTGTAATACTGGCACATTCATTTAGAACTGCACCTGCAAAACACCTGCATCCTGGAGCCTGTTTATACTGTACAGTTACTAAAATATCATGTAAACCTTCCAGCAAATCAGACCTAATAATTCTCAGTGGCTATGATATGGTTTTTGTTTTAACAATAATTAACAGTATATACTGAATACATTAAATCTTCGGGGTGCGTGTGTGTGAGGGAGTGGGGGCGGTTTGTCTCTCAGCTACGATGTTCAAGAAGAAGAAAAAGTTAGGTTGACCTCAGAGAATGCCATCAAGGAGCAGAGCAGTAACGTCACAAGGAAAGAAATCAGCAGAAAAAGGGCAGCAAAAGAAGAAAACCATTAATTATAAAGAAGAGTTTATAAAAAATGTTCGTTAGGTGGAAAACAACTGTAGTGAAGCTGTTCATGAAGAAGGCCTTTAATAACAACTAATCACTAAGCAATAAGCAAAACATAATGCTCAGTAGATTGAGAGCTGCCCTCAAATATGTTTAAATTAAATCTAAGGCAGAGTGTAATAACACAGATGAAAAGATGAACCATCTCTCTTTAGTGTAGCTTCTGCTCTGGAAAATGGTGAACTGGAGGATCGAGTCCATCTGGAATTAGAAGAAAGAATGAGGGTTGCCTTTGAAAGAAGAACTAAAAGAGATCAAGGCATAATGGTGCACCTGGCCGAAAAAGCAGAGGAAAAGTAGAAAAGGAAGGTTAGCCAGCTTGAGGTGGCAGTAAAAGAAGATGGGAATGAGATCAGCACAGTCACCAGATAGAGGTTAGGTGCCCAACTGTGCATCTGTAGAACCTGGCCTTGTTTACTGTAAAAAAAAAGTGATAAACCAGAGCAAAAATGACTGAAAAAAGACAAGGTTCCACAAGGAATCGGTTGTGAAAAACAACAAGGTGAGGAGAAGATATAAGCAGGAATAAGACAAACATAAAGTGAGTAAAATGTGACCATGAAATAAGAGAAATGTGTATAGGGATAGATCCAAATCTTAATTACACAGATAGACTAGTTTTAGGTACACAGGTTCAGAGGATTTTTTTTTTTAAATAATGGCTTCTTGGCTTTGCATGGTTCTCATTAGTTAAAGCATTGGAATTTCAAAAAATAAAATAAATTATGCCATCTTTGTGCTTTCGGAAACTTAACTAAAACAAGAAGACTGTACAGAAAGGCTACTGAACCAAAGGCAGAAAGTTTAAGACAGTATGATGCTGGAGGCAGCTGCTCAGGGCTAAAAGAAAGAGGGGAAGAAAATGGAGGATACTTAGACAAAAAGGAAGGGTTAAAAGAAAATGCAAGAACATATTTACCACTTCTTTTCTTATTCTTCCACTCTGTGTAAGGATTCTATGGTCTTATCACCTCTGCATGCATGGATCACCTCTGGGTCTAAGACACAAGCTTTGATTGGAAATACTTATACATATCAATAATGTAATAATCAACAACTATACAGTTTTCACTTGTGATTACTTAAAGTTGAATGCAGCACTGTCACATATACACTTGGCTGAACCAAAACCTCATCATCTAATTTGGCTTCCCAGAAAGGAAGAAACATGGTGGATAAAAAAGTAAAAGTCTGCATCTTCTATGTTGTGACATCTTGGTAAGTTGGTCATTCGCTGGTGTACACTCCAATGAATTGTGTTTTCACTGTGTTTTCATCCTATCCATTATGGTCAAAATCAGTCTTGACGATGGGAAGGCAGTGTGCAGGGACCAAAATATAAAAACAATGAATCATTACCCTCAGGTGCAACAAATCATAACAAGCCTATTTTGAGAATGTAAGGAGTAAAAAGTATAGATATTTGTGTTAAAATGTAGGGAGCAAAAGATAAAAAAGGTTTCAGAAATATAAATACTCAAGTAAAGTACATATACCTGGAAAATCTACTTACATACAGTAATGAAGTATCCAAACTTTGTTACTTCCCATCTCTGGAGACCTGAGAGCAAAGGAAGTGAGTTAAAGTCTGCCAAAGTTTGGAGAGTGTATTCAAGACTTTTTTCTCCCTAGTATTGGCAAAATCAGCTCATCACACTTTTTCCCAGACAGAGAGGTGTGATCAATGAACATGACTGTCTTCCTCATCAAGCTCACAGTCAGTGTGAGGAAGGAGCAGGGCTGTCTGGGTAAAAGGCAGACATATCCAGAACTGGCAAGTGATAACATGAAGGCAGGCAAGAGGCTTGTAACCCATCATCAACATGACGACCCCTAAGCTAATAACCTTATATTCCTAAAAAAATGGATGAACCCCTCTAAGGTGACTTAAATATAGCAGGAGTGACAGCATTGGTCAGGTTTTGGTTGTAATTAGAGAACTTTAAGGAGCTGTGTGAGCTACTCACCCAAAATGCAGCTACAAGAAACCAGAAGAACTGACACTCATTTTTTGGTTACCACAACTTTCATAGCAATTAATATGTAAAAAAAAATATACTTGAGGGAGACACTGGAGATCAGTTAATGCACTGAATTGTTAAAATGGAAATGATTCATCTTTTGGCCTTCATTATCATTTAAAAAAGGAATTCCTGTCAATCTGGCAATCAGAGTTTAGTAGTATTTTTAATGGAAATGAAGATCTTATGGTGCGTAAGAAAAGGTTTGATGTGCCGAACTAAAGACACTTGATTAATGATCACAATTTTTAGAATTACAAAATCATAAAAATAATCAGTTGACCATCATTGACCTTATTATTCAAGATTGTTGTTATTTAATTGTGATTTCAGTCAAATGTCAAATATTGTGTTCAAACATTCTGTTTGAGGAATGGAGTGATGAGAAAAAATACGTGTTTGGAGAAGAGAATCTCTGAAGGCTTAGCTTGTATAGCAGGTGGCTGAGTTTATCATTTTAAGCAACACCTTTTCATCATGCTCGGCCTCAGCTGTTTGCCCCCATGTGCATCAGATGTCACTGTTGCCTGACGTAATAAGACTATATCCTATTAAATGAAGGTCATGTGCCAGGCAGTTTGACAGGCAACAAGGTAAATGCATGTTTAACAAGGAAGCATAGCCAGCTGTTATATAATCTCATGTCAACTTGAGATGGAAATGAAATTCAGAAAACAGCTCATAGGGAAGGAAATAGCAAGTGACTGCCTCGTTTATTGTAACTTGTAGCTGGATGTCAATCATGCATGTTGTGTGATGACGTGGATCTCTGGGTAGATTAGGTAATATGACAACAGACTGACACAATCTGTTATCTACTGAAAGGTGTGTAATATATAATCAGGTGACTTGTTTTTGGCCTGATCACAATGATTTTTACAAGTGATGGATCTTAACGCTGAAATTATGACACATGAATGTCACAAATCATGTTAGTTTTGTGCAGGCAATCTTCAGCCTTTTTCATAATCTTGCAAAAAAGCATGTTTGTTAAAATAATGTCATGATAGTTTTATAGTTTCTGAGCAAAAAAAGTGTCTCTGTTATCCTGTTATCCTGAGTTCTAGTTGAAGTTCAATTAACAACTCAGGAGTAGATAGGTAACACCTAAATAGACCTATCTGATAAACAATCAAGTTTATAGTTTACAGAATGAGACAGCCTTACAAATAAGATGCCAAAAGAAAATACTGAAAACTTCTGGGCTGTAAAAAGGAGGATGTTTTTTGGACCACTGCAGAACCTTTTGAGCTGTCATGGACCCAGCTGAATAAAAATGCAAGTTGCAGGGAGAACTTCACCTGCTCACCCCAATTACATGCTACAATTACTCCCACTGAATACTCACTGTTCCGGGCCAACAGAGCACGGGACTCCACCAGGAGGTGGGGTTATGGAATCTGTGTTTTGATATCAGTGCTGCTTGTTGCCCAGAGAGTTAAAATTGAAAAATTGACATTTTTTTAAGAAGTTAAACTTTTTATGAAAAGGTTTTGATCATAGCGCTATCACTATCTTTTTTTTGCCATTTAAATTCCATGAGATGCAAATTTTAAAAAATTAAAAGAATTATTTCCTGGGTAAAGGTCTCCTTGTATATGTCGTTTTTTGTAGGGAATTGTGTTGTATGAAGGCCAACCAACTTTAATTTCATTGTGCAACCCTGTATTGCACAAAGGCAGTGAATGAGATAAATAGTGAATTTTTTTTCAACACAAATAATAATTTGAATGACAAAACAATGTTTATCGTAGTGCATTTGATTTCTGGTTTGTTTAAAAAAAATCATGTCAGTGCCCCTTCTAAAAATGTTTTAAAATACATCTGAGTCATTTTGCTTCATTAGCCTGAACACACATTGTACTTTTGTTTTTGACAGAAGCCCACATAGTCTGTCTTGTTCTCAGATTAACTAGAGCACCAAATGTAGATTGTAAGACAGTTAGAGAGAGCCACAAGCAGGGTAAGGGAGTTAAAAGTACTGCAAAACACCATAACACATTGTTTGTATTGTTTTTTTCAATGAAAAAAGTATAACAGTCCCCTGAAAAAACACTGCAGATTGTTCGTATATATATAAAAAATCATAGCTGATTTAAATCTGGTTGACATTCTTCATAAGGCAATCCCCTTGTGTACAATACACTACTACCAGTACTCCTGCCACAACAGCTTTAATTTAATTTTGGAGACCCGAAAGATGTAGGAGGGTGCCAAATTGTTTTGCTGACTTATTTTTTCTGCTGTTTGGCGCTCAGTAGATGGTAGAATTACCAGTTCTTTTTTTACTGAAAACAGCTGCCTTTGTTAAGGTCAATGAGAGCAGAGTTTGTGGGCTTGAATGACAAAACTACAACCTAAAACAGGCTAAAAATTCTGTAGTCATTGTACAATCATCTCTACAAGGGGCATTCATTATTTTATAAATTATATTGTCTGAGGCATTTGATTCATTTTTAAATATAAACAAATAGAATGATTAGTGCAGATTCAAAATGATTTAATATACCCATGTCATTGGCTACCATTTTTGGATGGAACAAATCTGCAGAAAAAAGACAAAGGACCCACTGCCAGACCACCTGACTCAAGGACAGCATTTATCCTAGAGCTTTTGAGACTGCCCCCCCCATACATAGCACCGAAATGTCAAATGTTTTTTAATTTAAAATCTTTGAATCATTTAAAGGTTCACACAGTGGTATTTTTTAGTAGTAATGGCACTGCAATAGCATTTAATTGTACAACCATGTGATGTAAAATGACAGTAAAATTAATTTGAATTTCTTTAAATGCCTTCAGTTTTAATGCAAAGCAAACACAAGTTTCCAGCAGATAACAAAGTAGAAGAAATCATCCCTCCCTTGTAAAACACCAAGTTACAAGATGGGAAAGGTGGGCGTAGATTTGTTTACTACCTTCGTCCTCTCTCAACCACCTCCGTCTTCAATTATATTAAAAAGAGCTGATTTAATTTTGATTGTGTAAATGTGGTTCCACTGCAGGAAGAACATTTGATCTCACTGTTATCTGAAACAAAGGAAATATGTAAATTTAAACAGGAAAAAAGCCCTGTTTTCATATCTGATAAGTTCAATATTTTTTGTTTTAAAAATCAAGATCCTTAATGTGGTTTTGGTTGCCATGATATAGATCTGACATCTAAATATATATTTAGTTAATGTTTATATATAATGAAGCAACTCTTTGTACTGGTGTAACTTAAACTCCACGGGTGGAAACATGCAAGTCAGTTTAAGATCAAAATCGTTAGAAAAAAGAATAACATGTCGGTGAAACACTGAGCTGTTATGACAGCTTTGGAGCCAACAGATGGAATATTTTGACATCTCTACTATACATACACTTGTACTGTACCCCAGAATCTGATAATACAGTACTCATCAGGCCATAACTCAGTAGTCTCATCTGGGACATATTAGCAAGCTTTGCTCACTTTTGGCTGAAAATGAGGTGAAAATTGAAACCTCAGGGAAGGACGTTCAGCCGTTGTTGGGTAACATTGTACTGTGTGCACCCCTGACGTCTCACACCCAGTGACAAGTTGATTGTTTGGGTTTTACTCGAAAAAGCTTTTAAGGGGTTTTTGCTTTAGCAGCTCTGATTACATATAACCAGTCAACTGCCACACTGTAAAGACACAGCTGGTCTGACTTACTGGACACGTTTTTTTCTCTAGTGTGTGTGTGTTTGTGTGTCGAAAACAGCCATGCAGCCTGTGATAATGAAACCCATGTGACGACAGAGGGAGTCATATAGAGGTCTAATAATACAATGTACAGTACAGTTTACTTTTGACACCCACTGATGTACCATTCTCTCACTGGACTGTGCGTGTAGCCTGTTCTGAAGAAGTGGTCATTATGTTGATGGTTTTTCTTGCTTTATTTAGAACATCAGCCTAACCAGCAATGGTATGCGAGATGTTGATAAATGATGTAAGTCTATAGAAATAAGCCTCAGATACCTTATCACAGAGAGGTATGAGTCTGAAAAGGGATTATGGTGTCAAGCATTTGTATAATAAGTGAAAAAAAAGACTAAATATCCTTTATCACTTCATAGGCTACCTTGGCTCTCTTGTAACTTATTTGAGTTCATTGGAACCACCACAGTGAGTGATGATTGTGCCTATAGCTTTTCTGTTTTAAGTTTGTGAGTATATGAACAAGTGTGTTTGCTGTGCACACCCATGCGTCACACAAATATCTCCTCTATTCATGCCTTTTTGTTCAGTGAGATATTGTGACCTCCTGCTCTTCCTCTTTTCAAGTTTTGGGACTTAAAGACTGCGTAAATCTCATCTTGGATCTCTGACAGTGGCAAGTATGTTATATGAGTGGAGTTCAAAGCTTCACTCTGGGAAGATTTACACCCCACTTTACACATTAAGACAGGGCTTGCAGCAAGAAAGAGCTATGGCACAGCTCATATTTCCCTTTCCCATCGTCACGTTGCCGTTATAAATGCAAAATGACCGGTGCATTAAGGTAAAGCTGTCGATTGAACCCTTGTCCCAAGGACTATGGTTAGGAGAAAGAAGGGGGGGAAGGGTTCACACATTGTAGAAATTAGTAGTGGATGCAGAAAATCACTGTGCTAAAAAATATAGCTTATTGAGCTGTAGGCTATAGCCAGACACATGGCGGCTGCACTGCAACCTCTTTGAGACAAAAAAGAATACCAATCAGATTTTTTCTAAATGTTATTTATGTTAACATTAGAGTCTAAATGGTCTAAATGGTGAGGAAAAGCAAGATCTATTCACCTTTTTTTTTATACATATATTTTTTGGGGCTTTTCGGCTTTCATTTGATAGGACAGAGGTGAAACGGGGAAATAGATAGGGAGGAGGTAGTGACATGCAGTAAAGGGTCAGGAGCTGGAGTCGATCTCGCGACTGCTGTGCGGAGGACTGAGCCTCCTGCATACGGGCCACGCACGCTACCAAGTGAGCTAAACAGCGGCCCTGATCTATTCACGTTTTAATGAGCAACTGTAATCTGCATCCTTTTTTAGAATCCAGCAACATCTTTCAAATCCATAAAGGCCATCTAATACATCTACACCTCCACCTTTCCAATGCTCATACTCCATTGGTCCATTTACAGCATTTAGGTATAAAAGAGTACTATCATTCAACAGCTGCCATACTGTGTCCAAAATGATGATGATGAAAAAACTAACTGACAACTTGAATAGTCTATTCACTGCAATGCTTTCCAAGGTCTACATAATGATAAAGTAATAATGATAAAGTAGTCTAATTCATGAGTACAAAATAAGGGTTCTCTGTGAATGTACAGCTTTTTTTGGCTATACAAAAAAAAAAAAACATGATAATATTTAGACATACACTTATCTCTTATTTAACCTTAAATGGCTTGACCCTGCATCTACTATGACAAAATGTTGGAGAAGCAGCTCTAAAAGAGGGTGTTCATTGCTTGTTTGCGTGTTTAGTAGTACAGAAGTTTTAAAAAAGTCATGAGTGTTTCAAAAGGAAAACTATGTGCTGTAGTTTTGAAATGTTCATGTGTTATACAGTCAGTTCCATGTAGGTCCTTATCTCCACATGGCAGCACTTATGATAGACAAAAGACTGATAGTCACAGAATGGAAACAACCCAACCTTCCACTTTGTGTGCGTGGTACCAGCTTGTACTGTTTTTGCAGTACAAGACCTCTCCCAAAAAAATTACCTTCAGGCTGATACATAAACTCAACATGAATATGTGAACATGCAACAACAAAAACTCTTGATCATATGGGTCTTAAATGTGACAAGCTTAAAATTTGACTCAGACCATTATTAGGCACTCTTTCAGATTGTTACAATAGTATTTTATTATTTAAACATGAATTAATATGCAAATATTTTGATGTCATATCTAGTGTATTTAACTCAAGGTCCATTTCTCTCCAGATAGATTTGTTGATTTTGATTTTCTATTCTATTTATAGCCGACTAGCCTGTACTTTTATCATCCTCACCAAAATGAATTGCAATTCCCAGCAACATTCTTCATTCTTAACCAATCTGGTCTCTGGAAAAGAAAAGTGTATTACCATAACAGCAACGTGTGATATTTTCATGGTAACCAATTTAAATAAAAATAAAAAATCAATATTATTCAGACAAGTCATGAATCATCACTCACTAAAAACATAAAAAATTCAAGGGGAAGGCCCTCAGGTCTAAAACCAAAATTTAATTCCAAAATTCCATTTACACACAGAATTTGCAGCTGGTGTGTACATATATTTATCAGTATATTAATACAAAAGCATTCCTCTCTAACCTAAAGATTATTAAGCATAAAAAAATATTCCTACTATTTTAAATGTAACATCCAGTGTATACCCTACGACCTTTAAAAAATGTTTTTCTTTCAGTAAAAACTTGCCAAAACATATTTGCAGTTTTCTTTTGTTATAAGTCTATTAAGGAAAAACTTGTGTAATCTTTTGCCTGTTCCACTGAACCTGCAGGTGAGGTGTTGCTTTACTAACCACAGCTCCACACTTAAAAAAAAAACTGCTGGCAGCTAGTCAGGAAAGGGTAAAGTAAAGCGCTGTCACATTTAAAGACATTGAAAAAAAGTCATTAAAATTTAAGATAATATCTGTGCACTGAAATTTTCTGCCATGAAGTATTTCTAAATGTGTGTTAATGATTTAAAATGGATGCAATAACAATAATAATAATATGACTAGTTTAGTACAGTTTGTACACCCCAGACAAGTGTTGACTGATAGAATTATGCTATTTCAATATTTCTTTTAAACTTGGTTAGGCACCATCTATCCAACCCTCAATGCACATCTGTTAAGACTGTAGTCATAGTTTCTGTTAGTTTTTTTTTTGTCTTCTGTGTTTCCTTATCTGTGTCCCCTTTGTTTTGTTCATGTAGATTAGTGTGTGCCATTGCAGAGAGAGGATTGGTCAATTGTTTTCGTTCCTGGCTGGTGATTGGCTGCTTCCTGGAGGTTATCTGCTATATCAAGGGCCAAGAGGTGTGGGGGGCAGCAGGCGTTTTCTCATCTCCCTCTTCTTCCAGCCAGCCACTCTTCGTTCTGTCCAGTCATATAGATATGTGTCTTAGTAAGGGTGGACTGCCAGTTTTGTTAACCTGTTTTTTTTCTCCTGTCTTTTTGGTTCCTTTGCTTTGGTTAGGTTAGTTACATCCTCCCCAGAATTGGTTTGTTTGTTGTTTTGGCCTTGGTCAACCCTGAAGATTTTATTTCACGAACATTCTTTCATTCATTACCTTTTTGTAAATAAACACAATATTCACTTTGAAATCTGTTGCTCTGGCTCTGTGGCTACTTGGGACTTGGGGAAGATGGGGCTCTTTTCATGTTGTGCCTGTGTACCCCTAGGCCGTGCATAACAACATCTCTGGTTTCTCCACACCTATGACAATCAGAATTCTCCATACACTGAGTGGATGCTCCCTGCTAAGGAAAACAATACAGAAGTATCTGGTAACAAAAGAGATTAAAGCCAGCTGAACCGTATTGTACTATGCCATGAAAAAGAGTCTTGTGTGAACATGTGTGATGCACATATGCACAGGAATTTTTTGGGTTATATTGTGGTTTCTGTGTTTGCACAAAATTAAACCAGTGAATTTAATGTGGCAATTCCCTGAGGCAATTACCTCAGTGCAATGTTGCTGATGGCCAAACAAAGCCCAAAGATTCTGCTTCAACAAAATGAGACACAATAGATTTTGGAATAAAATCTGACAAGTTGCATAGAAAACATTGTGTGTATGTGACATACATACACACACTTGTGAGTAGAATTTAATATTTCAGGTGGTTGGGGTAGAAGCAATTTAAGCACTTTATATACTGTTTGGTAGTATGCCCTTTTTTATTTAAACAAATCACATTTAATCACCGTCATAATAACCTATATATAATAGTCTGGCATAGAATGGATTCTGACCTAAAGAGCTGTAACATCCCACATTTATATAAAGCTAGTCATCTTTTATGTGCTCCTTTTTACACACAGCATCCCACTGGGTGTTTGAATTGTACAAGAGACAGGCATTATGTGGTTCGCTGCCAGCAGATCCTACAGTTCCAGTGATGCATTGGCCTGTCAACAGTATTATCTCCTTCATCAGTGGTTCACTTTTGCACCACAGGCACTTGGAGATGGAAAGATTCCAGACAGGCCCATTCGAATCTTGCCAAGTGTAGTGAATTTAACATCAGTGAGACCAACTCAGCAAAGTATTTATTGATAAAAGTGGTGTCCATGTCAAACTTTCTACTACATGGCATAGGAAGACACTGTCAAATACACTAGTTTACTGACAAGTTTATTTTTTCATTGATTTTTAAAATACATTTTGGCATCATGTATCAATGAGAATACAGAGAAACAGCTATAGTTTTCACGCCTGCCATTCCTGCAAAAGAATGGTGGAGATGAAGGTTTCCAACAGCAGATTAATGTCAGTTCTTACTTCAAAACTGAAGACAGCATATCAGTGGTGATGGGTTCAGATGCCTGAACTGCCATTGGCGCAAGCCCAAAACTAGCCCTATGTGAAAAAAATCCAAGGAGCTGAGGTTATGGGAGACTTCAAATACTTGTCAGACGCACTGAGGTTTATAATAATCAAAGGCAGGATTTTACAACTCTAGTTAAGATTATTTTCTCTAAGCACATAATTTTTCTCTATAAATTGCAGGTTATATACAATATTTCAAGTCGTTGCAAGGGCATTGGAAGCTAAATATAGGGGTACTTTCGAGCAAATTTAAAAAATTAAAAGAAAGAATCAATATTTTTTTCTCAAATATCTGATCTCAAATGATTCAGATTTTATTGTAGCTAGACTTGTTTAAGGTTATTTTTTTAGCATATAGCCTTATTTCAGAACAAGAGTACTTGTGGTTGCTAAATTTAAGTACATTTTCCCTCACATTCAGAAAATAAGTCTTTAATTTTTTTATTATAGCCACATGAATAAACCCTATTTTCAGTATGAACTGGTTTTATGATAACCTTGGGATTATAATGTTTTTGCTTGTTTTTAAAAATGTTCGTGAGGAAAATTTCTCTTTTCTGTACTCAGAAAATTTTGCTTCTAAAGGCTGTCTAAGGCTGTCGAAGTTAACGCGTTAATAATGTGCTAACTCAAACTCTTTTTAACAGCACTAATTTTTTTAACATGCGATTAACGCACGCATGGTCTGTGCCTTGCCAGCTCCCATAGTTTCCGGAAGTGGCGCTATCATAACATTGCAAATGGTTACAAAGCAGAAATGGATACAGAAAAGGGACTTTTACAGGGAAAGTTTAGCTTTAAAGTTTTTCCCGATGGTTCTCTGAACAAAAAAAAGTCGTATGTATTTATTGTAAATGTGAACTAAGTTACCACCGAAGCACGTCCAGTCTTAAATACAACATGATGACCAAGCATACCGCTGTTGCAGAGAAACACAATAAATATCTTGTTAAGTTACGTATAGAGCAGGGTAAAAAAATTGCAGTTAATTTGCAATCAATAGCAAGTTAACTCAGGAGACTAATGCGATTAATCGCAATAAAAATTTTAATCGCCTGACAGCCCTAATTCCTTCCATTTTTTTTCTTGCCCTTGAAGCCAACGTATTTGCATAACTATCAGGGAAGCTGGTTTACTAAAGACTTCCAAGAGAAAGTTTAAACTTATCTGTTTACTAAAAGGTTAGAACTCTTGTTGCATTTTTTTCTGCATTGCAAATTGCTGTTCTTGATTTTATGGACTTTATGTATTTTGTTTTTGTCTTATTCTATTTTAATTATCTAATGTTGTATGTGTTCTATCTCTAGCCAGATGTTCTGTATGTAACTTATTTTTTGCCACTATTATAAAATGTGTTTTATTACCATCATATTTTACATCAACTCTCTCTTACTGCATTCTTTTGTAACTCAGTGTCAAGCACTTTATTATTATTATTATTATTATTATTATTATTATTATTATTATTATTATTATTATTGGTGTTGTTGTTGTTGTTGTTGTTGTTGTT
>JAPZDV010000117.1:0-15685 GCA_029814665.1 Acanthurus lineatus
GACGCTATATAAATAAAATTGAATTGAATTGAATTGAATTGAATTGAATTGTTTTAGAGTTACTGCACAGCTTGGGCTGTACTGATGGAAAAGAGTTCATTTGGTCCAAAGTGGGTCCTAAAAGATGTTCTAACAAAACCTATTTTTGAAAGCTACCTTCAATCAAACAGATTCACAGATTTTTTTATAGGTGATGCTTTGGCATGTCATAAGAGGACAAGCACAGATGTATATTGTGATATTATTTACTCCTGTATTTGACAACAAAGTAGGTATTTTGAACATTTTCTCACCTATACCTGCTTTGTGTACAAGAGGAGCACTGTAGTTGTGGTCAGAGTGAAGTCATATTGATTTATGAGGTGATTATCTATCAGATATTCTGGTAAAAAAAACAACAACAACAACAACAAAAAAAACAATTGCCAAACTGTATTAAGCCCTTTTGATCCCATATGTTTATTTAGTAGTACACGAAAATATTAGTTGAGGAATGTTACCAAACAATCAAGTGACAATAACACAATATGATGGTTCTAGTTAAGTATGTTTCTTAAATGTAATTTATGGCAAAATTATGAAATAAAAATGAATTTGGTTGACTGAAGTAACGGAAAACTGTAAATTTCATTTATTTAAAGACATAGGCAAAATTTAAGTAATCTTTAACAGTGTAACTTAAACCCACTTAGACATTTAACAAATGTAATCTGGGTTGATTTCAGTTACTAATTACCTTTCTTAAGAATCTGATTACATAATCATTACCACCCAAGTCTGCTTAATTTACAGTATAAAAGTGCATCACATTCGATATGTCCATTATACATTTTAAAACTGTCAATATGGTATTTAAGTCACTATCATTTAGTAGACTAAAAATGATTATGATCTCAAGTTTAGTAGTTTGAAAATATAAAGTAGCATTAAATGTTAAATTTCTTGAAAAGGACAGGTACCTAAGAACTGTGCTTTCAGATATAGCACTTGAGTAATTGTATCTAGTTACTTTTCACGACCTCATCCTGTCTGTATGTAACTCAAGTGTTAACTCAACTGTGAAATAGTTTAGAGTTGGGTAAATATGTTGAAACATTCTAGTTCAGGTACTGGGTAACAACATGCCAACTGACTGAGGCTTCCTCAAGCTTTTCTTTTTTTGTTTCCTTGTGTTTTCTCAAGTGTTTCCTCTCCTCTTTGTCTCTGCCATCAAACTGGTTTGTTTTCCATTCGAAACAGTTTGTTTATCACAAATAGCCAATTTCATTCAACTTGTAACTCTATGAATTTTTGGTTACATCATGTATTCTGACTCTCTCTTGCAATCTCTGTGTGTAAGTGAAGGTAACAGGAAGTCTAACAGCAGGACCCAGGCGAAAGGCAGAGTCTTTCTAAGGGGAGGGGAAGCTCACCTTTTTTCTCGCAGAGACACATCTAAGAGAATAGCTGAGGCCAGTTTTTTTTCGATGCATGATTTTGTACGGCTACTTTTTAGTCAAAGTCATTCTGTCATTGACTGAATTCTTTTAACAATGATGGAAAAATCTGTTTGTAATCTGTCGTCCTGGCAGATTAAAACAGAAAAGCTACCGTGATGTTAAATAACTCATATGCAATAACCACATATAGACTACCTTTTATGATATTAGACTTGTAGGACAGGCCTGCCTAATATGAAGCAGGTTTGATGTGAAGACTGACAAAAAAGCATTTAAGTTCCAGATCAGAAATTTCACATGTCACATTCTGGCATCTCGCTGCTCTAAATGGTTGTACTAGAACAGATTTTAGGACTAGATTCTGTTACTGTGTTGCTTTTTTTGCTAATTTTTCTTTCGCCAATTTCATATTTTTGGTGAACTCGTCAGCTGTAATATGGGAACATATATTGACGCCCCAAAAATTCTATGCGACAACACACATTTTAATATCTTTAAAATATATACTCTTTAAGATGTTTGTGCACAGAGCTTTTATTAGACAGTTACACCCTTATGTTATTACCAACTGGGAAACTAGATGAAGAATAGAAACAAACTTGCAGATTGGTGTACAGGGAACAACATACTGCTCAATAGCAGTAAAATTATAGAGTCAATTATTGATTTTAGATCAACAGAGAAAAAGACAAACCTCCCCTGTCTACATCAGTGTAGCAGAGGTGGAGCACATGACCAGTTTTGTCCTACACCTTTTCATTGTTATATTAGGTAGTTTTTCAGGAATATACAAATACTATCATTTGTACCATCAAGAAGAAATTCTAAAATGGTTTTGCTCAATTTCCTCCAATTTCTTAAGATTTCTTAGGACTCCTAATACCTATCTTTCATCGGTGGGGAAACAAACTTATATTGGTGATATAACATATTAAATATGAACAATGTGCAATGGCATTGAAATATATGTTCATATTTTACTAAATGCTTGTGAAGGCACAGTAAAGAGATGTCTGTTTGTTTCTTTGTCCATCCTTGATCTTTACTTTTCTTGGCGCAGGGACACTTTCCACATTCTCCCCTGCAGGCCCACAGGGGGGATGAATATTGTAATTATCTAGTATATGTGTCAAAGTATGATTGTATAATGCTTATATGGCTTGTTTTTTTCATCGTATCTGTATCTGACATACTAGAAAACCTAGGTGTTTTAGTACCTGTGTTGTACTGTTAGCTCAGTCCTATTTTGTATCTTCCACTGTCTCTTGTCTTGTACTTCCTGTTTTATTTTGTTAATACTTAGCTTGTCTCTGTCACTTCTTAATATCCTGTCAAGTTTTCCTCCTTTTGTGATCACCTGCCCCACCCTAGTGTGTTTCACCTGCAATTATTCCCCCACTTGTATCTCATTACACCCAGTGTATTTATAGTCTCGATGTTTCCCCCCTTTGTCATTTTGTCTATTGTCATTTGGTAGCTCCGTCTGCATTCCTCAGTATGATTTCTTCAACTTGGTTCTGCCTTATTTCTACATGCTACACAGATTTTTATTTCATTCTATTTTTGTGTGTGTTTTTGCAGTTTTGGGACTTTTTTGGTTCCTATTACTTTTGTTTTGTAATCCGCTTTTTATTAAAAGCTCACTCTTTTAAGCTTTTGTGTCACTCCTGTTTAGCACAATATGTCCCAAGGCAACATATCAAAATCTGAGTGTGGGACAGGCGGTTGCGAGGATCCCTGGAAATTCTCTGATTATAATGGACATGTAATCAGGGACTGCTAAGTTTCCACGAGATAAAGTAAAATATTTTATCCCCCCTTAATAAAAATGTATGCCTTAGATGGTTAAATACCAGAGATGAGATAACAGATCTGTGACAAATGTCTGACAATGTCGGTACTGTATTTGTTCAAATGTACTGTCGAATTATGAAGATCACTTGGTCTGGATATTTTGATGTGTTGTTGACAGATACCCTGAATGAAGAAGGGAAAAAGGTGAAGTTCAAAAGTGAAGATGCTGAAACTTTTAAATATTAGCTCATAACTTTTACAAAAAAATAGATCATTTAGAGTAATCTGATCACATACAGAAAAATTAAGCATAATTCATAATTTCAGGTTTCATTTTAATTCGACTCTCCCATGTCAATGGATGACACCCTCCTGGCCATTTGTAGCCTGTGCGATGACAGTGTGAGCCTGGTGTACTGCTCTCAGTAACACAGCTGCACTGCAGTGGCAGGTTATGTAACGCCCTTGTCTGTTCATGTGTACGTGTTGAAGGCCCTGTATGTGTCTTAATAAGCTTAGAAATTGCGCAACAGAAATGATGCAATTGAAAAATGAGCATTTTGGCGGCAGTATCCTCATAAAATGTATCATACACTCGCCAGAAAACAAGATTTCTCCTGCACTACAGGTTTCCTTTTCCAATCCAGCAGGTTTCATTGCCTAAGTGAGACTCAAATAAAATAACTAACAATAGATCAACACTTTCCCCTTTGTAGTGCTTTGAAAATTTATAGCATGAAAAACATAACCGTGCCCATTTCAACCTGTCCTGAATATAAACATATTAAGAATCGTCATTTATAAACTTTGTGACTGGGCTCGAACAGAAATACAGACAAGGGTATACACTGTTTAGTACTTCAGCAGACTGGCTAAAGCTACTGTACGAACCTCTGGAAGAAGATCTATTTTGAAATGTGTGTGTGTGTGTGTGTGTGTGTGTGTGTGTGTGTGTGTGTGTGTGTGTATATATATATACCCCATTTAACGCAAACTTTCTGTTAAAGAAAGAGCAAATGTGCTTTTCATTTTTGTTGCGTATGACTTGAGTTATTACGGTAAGAGAAGTGGTTTTCGGATCACGCCCCCTCCGTTCAGCCACTGTACATCCAGGAAAAATAGAACAAGCTGTTACTTTGCCTGCAAACTGTCCTCCTGTTGCTGTGACTGACTGAAGACACAATTGACAGGTGAGTGCGACTGCATGTGTGATAGGGTTTTTGCACTAATTTTGTAAAATTATCAACTCTTAATACGTCTTTACGGGTTATCCCTAGCTAATGGCTAGGGCAACATCACTAACGGTAGCTGTATTTGCTAGCTGACCTAAGTTCAATTAACGTTACAATAACTATTAAGCTACATCCAAAACTTAATGCTTTTTACGTTGTGCTTGGTAATTCAGTTTTCTGCCATAATAAGGGAAGCATATTTTTAGTTGTTTTGAGATTGTTAAAACTCAAAATGCAGTCTCTTAATTACAAGTTTTTAAAGTTACCTTTTGCAATGACGAATGTACTTAATATTGCTATATGCAACACGCCATTATAATATAGACCTATTCTTAAGTTTACTGGCCGTTCAATATTTTCTTCAGTAAAATTCCAATATGACGGCCCCGCCCACTGCAGAGTAGTCTTTGGTGGATTGATTGTGTAAAGTACTATTGAAACACAAGTTCATTTCGTTGCTTTTTTGAAATAAGGTACACTTTGATAGATTATACGCGTGCCGAATTGTTTAATTGTCACTGTAAGGTAAATTGATGCTTTTTATTATGTTTGACGGGTAATAAGATTATGCAAGTAAGCAATGTAATGTTAAAGTATGACTCTTTGAAACGGAATTTGGAGTCTAGCTACAAACGGGACGTGAGACTCGCAGGTTCTTGCATCACCGTGGCGAACAGTCATCTGCTGGCATTTCGGTGTGATTGTACACCTAAAGCTTAAGTCTGTTTTAAACTCTGTGTCAGTATTGAATGGATGTGCCAAGTGAGAGGGAAGAGTTTTAAAAATAGGTAGGTTGACATTAACGACTGGATTCCTGACCTTGTTCTGGTCAGTCTAAAGCAGTGCGCAGGCTCAGAGGGAGGGTTCAGCAAGGTTCAGTGACTCAGGATGCATTAACCTGCTAGTTACTGAAGAACTGAACCAAACCACAGAACCAAAACTTCAGGATTTGATTCTGTGTGCGAGTCTGGGCTAGTGTATGACTACCGCTGTGCTCAAACTACACCCATGCGTGCATGTGGGTGTTCAAGGAAATTCTGGGCAAAAAAAAGGAATTGTACATGTAATTGAATTCCATTGAATCCACTCATGACAAAAGATGTTCCTGGAATAAACTTCAACAAAATTGGATGTCCTGGGTTGATTCTAGTAGAGTTTGTCATTTGAGAGATGCAACTCTGTGTTTCAGACATTAGTGAAGTATTTGTGCCACCTTCTAGAAGCTAATCCTAGGTATCTTAACCTGAATATCTACATAAAGTGCTTTAAAAGTCTGATTGCTCACTATCGGGAAACAATAAGTACACAGTGTCATTTGAAGTTTGTGGAAGAGTAATGTAATCCCATAATCCAAGACACAAAAATAGTCATGGGTGTATGATGTCTGGTATTTTAATCCTTTGCTGAGGTAAACGTAGTAATACCAAACAATAAAAGTACTCCTTGAGAAGTGAAAGTCTTACAGTCTGAATTTCAGTATTATAGTTTTCATTAATACACATTATGTTTCTTATATAATATATATAGATTGTTACCTACATGTTAAAACTAAACTATCACCACTATTGAGCATATTATTAGTATCAAAGTAAAACTTACAATGTACAATGTCCCTTTTTGTAATCCTTAAAAAAAATTCATTGGTTATCAAAAATGCTTAATGTATGTGGAATGTGTGATAAAAAATATTTAATCAATGCAGAATTTTTTAAATTTTTATTTTATATGTAATACTGGGTAGCTTAATCAATTGCAATGCACTGTATTTGTTACAATATAAAGTACAGGACTTGTAGCAATAGTGTGATTGGCTTTGAAATACACTGAACTAGAAGTAACAGGTATGTAAAAATGCACTTTATATGTTCATTGTCCAGGTACATAGACTTAGTTACTTTCATTCTTTACCCTTATCATTACAGGCCATTGCTTGCAGTTTTTAAGGGTCAGATTTGTCTGTGACTCAGTGCATTTGTGCCAGATGTTTAACAGACTTTCATTTCCCATCAAGGTTAAATCACCAACTGACTGAGAAAGATTTTGCCTAAAATCCCTTATTTCCAGGGGCTTTTGTCTTTTTGTTCATGTACCTCCTTGTGCTACTGCATTACAACAGTTTGCATAGTGCATGTCTCAATCAACTGATTGCCTGAAAAATCTTTCCTTTTCATCTTCATGCCAGTTTGACAAACAGAGATAAGCTATTTATGTTAGTCATGAACCTGTTGATTAGTTGTCAATATTTAAAAGCTGATCATTTCAGTCAGTGCATTTTGTGTTTAGAAGAATGTCATAGTTTACCCTTTTCCCCTCTGACTTGTTAAATTGGTAGTTTTTTGAGTGATGCACAAATGGTTTTGCACCTTTGAAGCTTTTTGTTAGCTTTTTGTGTTCTGATACTTTGGACAGTCATCAAAAGCAGAAAACTGGTATTAAATCTACAGTAGCAGAACATATTTCTGTAGTAGCTGTGAAACTGGTACTTGTTACTTCAGCATAGATTTTTCTTTGTGTGGTGCTATAACTTATTTGTCCTTCTGTAGTTTGTAGTAGTATTCTTGATCTTGAGTTTAATGTAGTGGTCTTTACTCCACATAATGAAAAAAGCAGTTATCCAAGTATCAAAATAACTGAGCAAAAAAATAAGGCTGAAAACTAAGAGTTTTTTGTTTTGCTTCCAAGTGCATAGCATCACATCTCTGTCACCCAGACATTTGTGAAGTGTAGCTGGTTTACAAAGTGCTGTTATTTTTTACTTGAACACCAGTCTGTGTTAGTATGGTCTTCTTGTTTCCATGTATTGGAAAATAAAGTTGTGCAGTAGAGCCCCAACTAGACTTTACTTTTAGGGGGAACAAACAGCATTGTATACATATTTTTCTATGAGTGTATATATGTGTATGTTTTGTTTAATGGCTTCATGTCAATAAATAAACCCTTGTAATAAAATAAAGATACACTTAGGTCGAAGGGAAAAAATAAACACATTTATATAAGTGAGAAACAGCATTCTTTCCAAAGATGTAAACTCATTTTGTGACTTGATGATGGTGATTGTGTAGAGAACTATCCAATTAATCTAAGGTCTACCATAGATGTTTTCACTGGTTTGACAGGGAACATTCCATTTGGTTAAAGGATTCATTCAGTTTAGAAAATAAAAGATGTTTCAATAAATTAATTAGTGTTGATAAATTATTTTTAACTGTTTAGTAATATGTATGTTTGTCTCTACAGGAGGCCAGGGATCAGTTCACTTTGAAGAGATCTTCTAATGATGTTGCCTCAGCACCTGAAGCAGATCCGAGTCCTCATGCTGAACGACAAGGAAAACTTGGAGAGGACACTGTTCCGACTGGAACAAGGTATTGCCTCTTAAAATCAACAGTTTTTAGTTTTTTTAATGCTTGATTCATTGATTCATTGAATCATTGATTCAGGTTGTAATTGTTTTCAGGTAATAATGCAGCATTAAACATTTTTTTGGATTGAAAGAATTTAATTTTTTTTTTAAGTTTCAGTGGATGAAAACACAATTACATATTTTCTATTCTGGATAATTGGGAATTGCTATTTAGCATCTGCAACAGCGCCATGGGTTCTTGTTGAAATTGTGTGAGGACTCAAAACAAAAAACTGTCAAGCTATGGGCCATGTAGAAGTTTAATGGCAGAAAATATTTCTCTAAACTTTGCTGCGTAGTCAAACACAGCAGGAAGAGTTCCTTACTTGAATTAGTACACTTCAGTGTTAGGAATGTAATGTATCTTTCTATCAGACTGTCCCACTTGATGTTCAGGCATGCGTTTAGCATATCTCTTACTGATTACATTGTTTAGTTGGTGTATTTTTGCATTTACTGCAGCATTTGTGCAAAAAGAGTGCATAGGCTTGAGAGATTTAACATTCCTAAGGCTTTATCACTGGCTATCTGAAGTCTCTATATATATACTGCAGAACATCTTTGTGCATTCTCAAGGTGGTCCTGTAGCAGATCTTCAGCCATTACATAGCCTCTGTCTAGAGTCAGCTTTTTACTTATCAGCCTTGCTACTTTTTCAAATTACAATTCTACTAGTGATCCTTGATGACTGGAAGCATTAATACTGCTAATTTAGCAGCAGAAGCCTCCATTTCTGCTCTAGCTTTCCTTTCTCCCCCAGCAATGATTCTGCTAATGAAACAGAAGAATTACTGGATTTGCTTGTTCTAGAACTCTTGTGTCTTGTTCTGGCTTGATTTCTTACCAGAAACATTCGTTTCAACATTGGAACAGCTGTTACTAACTATAACTTAACTCTTATTAAATTACCCAAGCTTCCTTACAAAGTGTTTTTCATTTGTCAGAAGCAGGTTTATTATACTAAATTAAAGCTATAAAAAAGCAAGGAAAAGTGTTTTCATAAACTGAAACTTACTAAAGTTGACTCCTTAAAGATAAACTATCTGAGATGATAATGGATGGGTACAAAGTAAAGAATTAAAAAGAACTTGAAAGTACTTTAGTATTAGTTTTTAGGTGTAAGGTATCAAGTTTATTTGCCGTCATTTTGTAACATGAGACTGCACTATAAAATTTAACTTGTGGCTCCATGTTTCACATTTATATTCCATGTACAAGTCTTTGATTTAGAAGCATTTAGGAGAGCATTTTATAAATGTGTTTTGAATGTACATGTAGTCACATTATTTTAACACAGTGTATCTGACCCATCACTCAGACTAAAGCTACTGCTTTCTGAAAAACTGAAGCAAAACTAAAACTACCACACACACTCTAAAAATGAACTTAAGCTAAACTAAAATGAAAAAAGGTGAAATTAAAGTAAAACATGAATTAATTAATAAATTAATTAATATATCTAAAACTTTAATAACCTTGTTGAGAAGTACAGTGCACCTCCATGACATATTCTCTGTCTTGCATTAGGTCCTAATTTTCGTTTCTAGCTTAGATGCCTTGTTGCAGCTGGACTTGCATATGTGCTGCCCAGTTTGCTGTCATGGTGGGTAATAGCAATCAACGATATTCAGTCCCATTGATGATTCTAATCAGCAAATTCAGACTCAAGCACACTGACATGCTGCCTCACTGACAGAGTCAGAACTGTTTGTTTACACTTCTACACATCTCATTCCCATCACCTGGTGCTCAGGTATATGCATTTCATACTCTAGTGCTGCACTTCAAGTCCAATGTCAGAACTGCATGGGAATGCATGTAAATGTTGTTGTTTCAAACATAGAGATTTAGTTGTTTGGTTGTTTTGTTTCTACCCTTTTACAAGAATTAAAAACAGAAGTGACAGTTATTATGTGTCTCCTGACATCTTTCTTCTTAGTTTTTGGTTCAAGATTGTGGAAGAGGGAGGCATGTCTACATTAGTTAAAAAAACACGTTCTTTTAAAAATATAAATACAGCTTCTGCCAAATTATATCAAAACTTAGAACTAAGTAACATTTAATTGTATATTATAAATGCCATGAGGTCAGTGTCCAGGAAAAAATGAGTGACTCAGATGTTCAAAAATTAAAAAATGCTATTATGACACATACAAGAACAACCCTTTTTAGTCATCTACTGATAACTTAATTGTCTGTGTTATTTATTGCACATCGTTCTTAAAACAAATGACCCTACCGTGAAACTGTGCAGAATAACACTAGGCTTTAGGAAAACAGCAGATACCCTGAATAGACGGTCATATGATTCAGTTATTTACTACAAACAGAAGTCCTGAATATGTGATGCTGGAACTAAATTCATTGAATGGGAAATGAGTGTCCTAATGTTTTCATATTTTGGTGTCATAACACAGAAGTAAAAGCTTAAAAGCCTCAATATATTTCTTGAAAGTTATGTTCATCTGGTAGCAGTAGAGGATTGTATATGTATGTGTGTTTGTTGAAAGAGGAGTAGCTAGTTGTCTTAAAGGGAGAAGTGTACCATTTGACATTTACAGCTCTCTGAAACTGATAGGGATTTGAAAGGCTGGCGGGTGAACTGAACTATATTTAGGCCATCCTGTCATGATCCATGCTCTGGAAAATCTGAAAGTCTGACCATTTTTTTAGGATAATCGCACTATGAGTGATCTTGTGTGTAAGTGTTTTATATTCGTTTATGTCAGAACTGCAGAACAACAGCAGTGAGTTTGTTTGAAGAGGGTTACAGACTTGCTGTTTAGACGAATTGCCGGGCTCATGACAAGAGTTTTCTCTAAATAATACCAATACTTTCATCTGGAAGAATTCCCACAAAAATAAAATTAAAAAAAAAATCATTGAGGTAGGATGAAAAAAAGTGGAACTGTGTGGGACACATGTCACAAGGATTTAAACCTGCGAGTTTGTCTGTGTGCCGCTCTTTTAAGGGTTCGAGCTCCAGTTCCGCCTGGGCCCCAGCCTTCAGGGGAAGAGGGTTATGGTGTACACCAACTATCCTCTTGATGGACAACAGTTTGATCGAAACAGCTTTCGTGTTTTGCCATGGAACTACCCAACAGGAAGGGAGGATGACTCTGATAAGTACTGCTCTCTGGATCTCAAGATAGCTGGCTCCTATCAGTACTACTTTGGATATGGGTAAGACCCTCATGAAAATGAACCAGGTCCATGATTCACATTAGAATATGTAGACTGATACAATATTTTTTTATTGCTCTCATGAGAGCTGAGGAGTTAGAAGCTATGAGCTCCAGGCAGTTATCATCAGAAGGCACATTACCAGCAGTACAAAGATCCTCTCTATCCTTAGAACAGCTTTACATGCTTCTTGAGTGTATGTGGGTATCTGTGCGGAACAGCCAGTAGTGAATTCATCATCATGCATCATGTTTGTTTGTTTGTTGTTGTTTTTTTACAGAGACACAGAGCAGTCAGGCAGAGGATACATCGTTGTAGACCCAGTCCTTCATGTAGGAGCACACAATCATATCCTGCCATTAGACTGCATTACTATCCAGACCTACCTGTCCAAATGTCTTGGACACTTAGATGATTGGCCTGATAGATTACGAGTGGCCAAGGAGTCAGGTGTGTTTTTTATAATTTTTTTTTTTTTCTTTTTTGGTCAACATAAGTAACTGTCATACAGGTAAAAGAGACCTTTAGTAGGTAGTTACTTCAGAAAAAAAATTAAAAACAGAGGCTGATGTGTACTACAATGCAAGATAATCTCAAAAGCTTACATAAAGAGTTGGGTCATTTTAGCATGTCCATTGTTGCTGTTTTTAGTTCACAGCTTTACAAGTAACTTTAAGTGAGCTTAAGTGAATTAATACTCAAATAGTTGCTAAGATGTACTGGATTTAATCTTAAGCATTGTCAACAATACTGCATGTAGACTGTAGTTATGTGACAGACTTTAGAAGTAATTTTTTTCCAAGACATACATTTTAGGTACTTGTTGCTAACGAGAGCGACTAGACAAGATAAGTATAATAGCAACAGGCTTTATGAAAGAAGGTAGAAAGAGAGTCAAACAGGGCAGGAGCCTTCTTTGCACATACAGTGCATTTTTTTATATAAAATTAAAAAATTCTAAAGCATTAAAGTAGTAACTGTATTTTTTGTGTTTCTTTTACAGGATACAACATGATCCACTTTACACCACTGCAGACTCTAGGAGAGTCCAGGTCCTGTTACTCCTTGGCAGACCAGCTAAATGTTAATCCTGAATTCAGTCCAGAGGGTCGGAGCTACAGCTGGGAAGATGTGGGGGCTCTGGTTGAGAAGTTAAAGACAGAATGGAACATGCTGTGTATTACAGATGTGGTGTATAACCATACTGGTGAGTTACTGTGTGCATCTAATGATGTGTGTACACCTCATATGTCCACAGTGGAGACCAACCTGAAATACTGTGAAAAAAATGGAGAAGAAGAACTGAGAAAGCTGAGAACAACATTTAGTGTGAAAGTTAAAGTGCTCTTGCTTAATCAAAGAATGAAGATCACAGTAGGAGGTGCAGCCATAATCAGCAGTCCAGACATAACCATAATTCATGGGAGTCAATAACAGTGAAGAGAAAGAGAGAAATCACTGATAAACTTGTTTTGGGTTAGTATGCTGATTAATGTGCATGAAATGGTCTGTAAACATGATTAAAAGCTGAACCTACCATCACTAACATGATGGTACAGTTGAAAAAGAAGGTAGAAGAAGTGCAGCAAGAAACAGCACAGCTTTGCTGCATGTGTAATGTTAGTTAGTGGACTCGCCTCATCCGTCCTTTCCCAGAAAAGGTCAGTAAAGGGCAGTAAAATGACCCTGACTTAAAGGTTAAAGATTGAGTGACCACTTTTTGCCTGTGGACTGAGTGTTAGTCCGTCTGACTGGCTCCTACAAAACTGGTTGTGTTTTATGCGGCAGACCTTCTTCTGAATTCTTTATATAAACTGTTTCATGGTCTGCATTTGAAATTTTTGTTTCATGGTCTGCATCTGAAATATATTTTTGTTGTAGGAAAATCCAAAAAGGCAAAAAATTTCACATAATAGAGCTGAAGGGGGAAGAAACTGTGGCTCAGATGGGGCTACTACAACTAAGATCCTGTAGCACCATAAGAACATTGACAATTTTTACTGACTTACCTCTCTCTGAATTGGGGAAACAAAAGTTCTGCACTGCAGGTTAAAATTTTATCAAAACTTAGACACAGTATTTTCTTTGTTTTGGTTGTACTAATGTAGCAAACATCATGACTGATCATTTCCTTTCAATGTTGTATGTTAAGTGCAGATGCAACAAAATTATAAATAAATACATTTATATTGATTTTACTGGTTTTCAGACAAGACTCTGTTCAATCTAGGAAATCATGTTAAACAATGCCACACCCTTTCTGATGATTACTTTCATGCTCAACCTCACCATTTAATTTTCCAGCATCAGTCATACCTAAGATGGTTTAATGACTTGTTATCAAATGAGTTTTATGTTGGTTTCTTATACAGCTGCTAACAGTAAGTGGATCAAAGAACATCCAGAGTGTGGTTACAACCTGGTGAACTCTCCCCACCTGAGGCCGGCCTGGGTCTTAGATAGAGCTATCTGGCATTTAACCACCAGGGTAGCAGAGGGGCGCTACAAAGCTAAAGGACTTCCTGCTGACATTACCAGTGAGAGTCATCTGAAAGTGAGTACACAAAGTTGAGCTGCATGCACACTGCTAAACTGTACAAACTATAAAAAGATTGGTCTTTACAACTTGCATGTCACAGCTGTTTTGTTAAGGATATATATGTGACAACCAGTGGGATTCGTGCATTATATGACACCATTAGTTAGTTTTAACATCATGCCTTGCCACTGAGATGTATCAAAGATCTTAACACTATATTTGGCAATAAAAAACTTTGACAAAATGTATTATGGACTGACAGCTCAAGTGTAATATGACCTTTAGAATGTTTTTTCTTTGAGCTGTTTAAAAGATCTCATGCTTCTTGTGCTGCCAGATCATCCTCTCCAAAAAAGAACCTGTTATTTTTTTAGCCTTTCCCTTTGAATGTGTTTTAGTGCATTAATTTCATGTAGCTGTTGACACAAGAGGGGCCTAAATTAGTGTGAAGTCCACACCAAGTCCTCAACGGAATGACAAATAGTAGACACCAGATTTGTTCAATTTAACTTTTGTTGTTATGCGATACGTTCAAGTGGTAGGATTTCAGACTGCCGCACACTGGTGCATGTACATGAAACTTTGATATGTGTGACAACACAGCTGTTGCAACCGACTGTTTGATTGCCGTACACATTACGTTTGGGTTAGGGTTGGAGCATCATGTGAAACATTTACCAAACCCTCATTTTGAGTTGCTGATATCACTGTCATATTTTTCAGCAGCACTTACCAGGCCTTGAAAGTTAAAGTAAAAAGGCTCATTTAACAATAAATAATCGGGGTGTTTCCTTGTCTCTCTCTCTCTCTCCCTGTATGTTGATGTGTGTATCAGGCCATTCGCAGCGTGTTGTGGGAGGACGTGTATCCTCAGATCAAACTGTGGGAGTTTTACCAGGTCAAAGTGGACAGTGCTGTGGAGCAGTTCAGAACTCTACTCCAAAATGGTTTGTACTGTCGATCAGTGAGTCAGTTCACTACCAAACAAAGTTAACTTAGTAAACATGTCAGCAGCAGCTTCAGTGACCAGACAGAATGTTTTTAGGCACAGAACTGTGTGTTACCAGCAGGGATACACAGAAGGCTTCAGAGCCTTCATACACAATCTCTAAAATGACATCTGTAAAACGGAAATAAAATAGCCCCAAAGTGAAAAAATACACTCCTCTGTAAACATCTGCTGATTCAGAGAGAGGCATATCTGTACTGCCAGACAACTGAAAAATAAGAGCTGAAAATCATCTGGTGTGGACCTTTATCACAGCTGAGAACTTAAGTTTTACAAAATAGCATAGCTGTTTAATGTCAGACAACAGCATTTTACAATGTTCTGTTGTAAAGTGCAGAGGAGTATGCAGTTTATTGTATTGAATAGGCAAATACCTTATTGTGGGATTTGTTTCCACTGTGTCAAAGAAATTAATGACAGAAAAAATGGGCAGCAAAACATATCTTAGGCTTCCAGTGACAAATTTTTGTGGTTTTACTTATTAGGGTAGGAAGCTGCTGCTGTGCTAACACAGAGACGTTTGTTTGAGAGGATGTTTTACAGACTTTAAATGTTATTTTTATGTAAATGCTTATAGGCACCAAGCCGGACCATAATAAAACTGGAGGGATGAAGGGTCTTAAGATCATTCAGGACCCAAAATACCGCCGTTATGGCAACACAGTGGACATGGACTCTGCTCTGGAGACATTTGTACCTCACAGGTTAGACTCAAAACTTCAAGCTACCAATATTACTGTACATATAGAAATATAGATATCAGGTATTTGAAACAAACATACAGTGGATTCACTGCCCATTTTTTTGGCAATGTTGAAGATTCTTAATAAATCTTTGCAGGTTGGGTTTTGCTTTTGAACTCAATTAACATCATCCTTATCTCTTTCAAAAAAAAAAAAACCTCAAAAATTTCAGGTAACTGCTTGGCCTGTGATGTTGCCAGAAATTTCAGTGGAAGAAACATACATGTTGTAGAGAACCTGCACAATACATAGTGTTTTCCAATAATCATAAACTAGAATAAACAGATTGTATAAGGTACCTATCTAGTGTACCATTGCAGTTTTTTATTAAGAGAAGTGTTAA
>JAPZDV010000118.1:0-15612 GCA_029814665.1 Acanthurus lineatus
CCTTTATCTGAGTTCCTGAGGGTCTCAGATACAGGCCAGACTTCCCACTGAGATGTGGCCTGCAAATCCTTTCTTTGCCCTTTCCACATGTTAAGGTCCCAACAGTAGTATGTAAACGAATTACAGCAACAAAGCTTCCACTGGGTAGCTTAAAAACTAAAGAAAACGGTTTTGATGAATAACAGCTCAAGTAGCTTTTTTTCTGTAAAAAAGAAAAACACCCTTTATGCTTGATTTAAAAGGGCAAACTAAATCAATTTTACAGATAAAACTCATCATTGTTAGTACATGTGAGCCTGTGAAAACGGTTGTATCATGTTTTTTGTGGCTCTGGAGGGGTCTGAGATGTCACAGTGTTGTCATATCGTAATCTGGACAGGTGCTACACATTTAACAGGAAGCCTGGAAACATAAACTGAAGATGATATGAAAGATAAGTTTTTTACTAGACAGGAAGGGTCAAATAAAAGACACTCTTAGTTGTATTATGGGAAATGTAGGGTCCCTGGGAGTTTAACCAATACTAAGGACTTAAAGTCAATATATATACATATTTTAACTGCTGCATTGATGTGAACCATACGTTTTCACTGCCTTTCGTGTTTCCTGCAAGTCCTGAAGCTGAGGTGTAAAAAGGTAATAAATACAGTTCATGCTATAGCTGTTCACTTTGCAAGTTCACAGCAAACACTGAGAGGAGAAATAAAGCCTACAGAAATTCTTGTCATTCTTTCTAGATTCCCTTTTTTTTGGGCTAAAAACAACATATTGAGTAACAAAAACAACATACATCCTCCTATTGATGCATTATAGTTTGGCCTATAATAGCAAGTCTCTGAATGTTTTTAACAATTTAAATATAAGATTTTGTGCTCTTTTGTGCCGAGCTAACATTAACTAAGCTCATTAACTACAGCTCAGTTTAGGGACTGAAGCGTTATTATAGATCCCACTGCTTGTAAGACCCACCCTCACCTGCCTCTGATTGGTTGCCTTTGTTGGTTGTTGGTTGGACGTGACAATGGGTGAAGTTGATTGGTCAAAAAACATACCTCATGTCTTTTCTTTTTCTCTTCACAACTTTTCCTTGACATCATAAGGTCTAGGTAAGACGTGGAGGCGAATTCATTAAGACTTAGAAAATGACAACAATGGTGCTATGAGAACCTGATTGTCATTTCACATGGCTGTGTAAATGCAGGTTAAACTGCAATTTCTGAAGAAGGGCTACAACAAATACATCATAGATACACTACCAGTCAAAAGTTTGGACACACCTTCTCATTCAATGTTTTTCCTTTATTTTCCTGACTATTTACATTGTAGATTCTCACTGAAGGCATCAAAACTATGAATGAACACATATGGAATTATGCAGTAAACAAAAAAGTGTGAAATAACTTTAAACATGTTTTATATTTTAGATTCTTTAAAATAGCCACCCTTTGCTTTGATTACTGCTTTGCACAGTCTTGGCATTCTCTCAATGAGCTTCATGAGGTGGTCACCTGAAATGGTTTTCTAACAGTCTTGAAGGAGTTCCCAGAGATGCTGAGCACTTGTTGGCTCTTTTGCCTTCACTCTGCGGTCCATCTCATCCCAAACCATCTCGATTGGGTTTAGGTCAGGTGACTGTGGAGGCGCAGCACTCCATCACTCTCCTTCTTGGTCAAATAGCCCTTACACAGCCTGGAGGTGTGTTTGGGGTCATGGTCCTGTTGAAAAATAAATGATGGTTCAACTAAACAAAAAGAGGATGGGATGGCATTTCACTGCAGGATGCTGTGGTAGCCATGCTACAACAGTGTCACCAGCAAAGCACCCCCACACCATCACACCTCCTCCTCCATGCTTCATGGTGGGAACCGTGCGTGTAGAAACCATTCATTCACCTTTTCTGTGTCGCACAAAGAAACGGGACCAAAGATCTGAAATTTGGACCCATCAGACCAAAGCACAGATTTCCACTGGTCTAATGTCCATTCCTAGTGTTTCTTGGCCCAAACAAATCTCTTCTGCTTGTTACTTTTCCTTAGTAGTGGTCTCCTAGCAGCTATTTGACCATGAAGGCCTGATTCGCGCAGTCTCCTCTGAACACTTGATGTAGAGATGTGTCTGCTACAAAAACTCTGTGTGGCATTTATCTGGGCTCTAATCTGAGGTGCTGTTAACTTGTGATTTCTAAGGCTGGTGGCTCGGATGAACTTTTTCTCAACAGCAGAGGTCATCCTGTCCTGGGGCGGTCCTCATGTGAGCTAGTTTCATCAAAGCGCTTGATGGTTTTTGTGACTGCACTTGGGGACACATTCAAAGTTTTTGCAATTTTACAGACTGACTGACCTTCAGTTCTTAAAGTAATGATAGACTGTCATTTATCTTTACTTAGCTGATTGGTTCTTGCCATAATATGAATTCTGACAGTTGTCAAATAGGGCTGTCGGCTGTGTACCAACCTGACTTCTGCTCAACACAACTGATGGTCCCAACCCCATTAAGGAGGCAAGAAATTCCACAAATGAACCCTGACAAGGCTCACCTGTGAAGTGAAGACCATTTCAGGTGACTACCTCATGAAGCTCATTGAGAGAAGGCCAAGGATTTGCAGTGCTGTCAACAAAACAAAGGGTGGCTACTTTGAGGAATCAAAAATATAAAACATATTTAGAGTTATTTCACACTTTTTCTCTTTCTACATAATTCCATATATCTTGCTTCATATATTTGATGTCTTTAGTATGTATCTACAATGTAGAAAGTAGTAAAATAAGGAAAAACATTGAATGAGAAAGTGTGTGTCCAAACTTTTGACTGGTAGTGTATTAGCAATATATTTGCTCTTTATTATCAATATAAGGCACTTATTGATGCCCTACCTTGCATGCCATCAGATTTCATCCTGTATCTGTCTGAGTTTTACACGGTACCTGTCTATCATTGCATTTAATGACCTTGCAAGGACTCTTGTGATACAATAAGCATTTGTTTATTTGTGTTTTAATAACATAATTTCTCTAATACCACATCTTAGATTCTTTGCATCTTAGATTCAGTCTGTAAACCTAACCATGGACTTCCATTATGATCACATAGATTGTCACTGTATTTCACTTTTATTCAACTATTGCCCCTATCCTTGAACAGTAACTGATCTTTTCCTTTTCCATTGCTTTGTTATTTTACTTAACCCAGTTCAGCATTCCCATTATCCTTTATCCTCATCAGAATCTGTCTCTTATCCAAGAAAGACTGATATTCTGACAAGAGCTTCTTTTTCATCATTCTGATATTTAGATATTTATGACACATATCCTTATCTTGCATAAATGACATATTTTTTAGTTCTTCTTGACAGTTGTTGGAAACATTCAGAATAATGTTAGTACACATATCAACAACATATAAGAAAATAACTGTAGTTTTAGAATTTTTAATGTGAAAATGTCACATATAGTCAGTTTAAGAACAAAATTCCTCCTCAGCCATTATATCTTATCAGGTTACACGCTGTGTGTAAGGAGATTTGTAAGCATCCTATTTGCATGTGTATAACCACATAACCTTTGATACGGAAATGAATATGAGCAGGTTGTGGGTTCAGTTTCTGTCCTCCCAGTCCCCCAGGCAAATGACTTTCAGTCAAATGAGAAGAATGTTTCATCACTTCATCACTGCTCAGCCTAAAGCTTGTCAGGACTGATTATTTGTTGGACCTAATCTGTGAAACATACCTATTCCAGATTAAAATCTCTGGGGAAGCTTTCACATATACATGGCTGAGCTACTAAAGTGGTTTCACTTAGATTCATGACCATTAACTTCAACAATATAAAGAATCCTGCACGAAAAATTTTTAAAAAAATCACCTATTTTTATAAAATAACTTCAAAATGATCATTCTCCTGTAAAATGGTATTTTTGTCTGAATCATATAAAACTGCAGTCACACAGGGATGCAGCACAAATTTTGTTGGTCTCTGTATATGTGGTCTAAATTGGTCCTTTTGTTTGTACTTTTAGAGGGGGACAAAAAAATAACTGTGACAATATTTATTCAGACACAATATTAAAAACAATGTAATATTATTGATAAACAAACAGTCATTCCTCCAACCCTGTCAGTCCTACGTATACACCAACTTGAAATTTTGGGGAGATAGGGTAAACAAAACAAAACATAACAAAAAAAAACATTTTTTATTGATTTTACTTAATTTTCTCTTCATAGCCAAAAAGTGGCTGATACTGATGTTCTGACTATGCTACACAGGAATCACTCAAATTAGGCTTTAGTCTACGCCTTTTTTCCCATCAGAGAAGAAAGAGGTGTATGAGTAAAAGATTTGTTGTTTTGTTATTCTTTCTTTTCTGTTTGTATTCTTCGTTGTGTGTGAATGATTTATGAGAATTACTGTAACTGTACACTATAAATGATCAGAAAAATAAACTTAAGCTAACCTAACCTAACTTCTTGCACTGTGTAGAGGCAAGAAAGTTAACTATTTCTGTTTCATGTAAACCTCAGAGTGCAGAGTGCTTCTGAAAATACGTAGTATCCTCCCACATGCAATTGATATTCTGTCCCTCCCTCTCTCTGATGGCTGGTTTTTCATTATTAAGCCTGGCCATTCTTAAAAGGTCTTTAATATTCTTTTCAAGCCAAATCCTAACCCAATGACACTCACTGCCACACTTGTGTTTTCCAGTTTTGCTTGAATGTTTTTGAGGTTAACCTTTCTGCTTAGTGTACAGTACTTGTCATGTTTTCACTCACTTGTACCATTTTTTTTAAAAAGTATGCCCCACACACATGCTGTATTTGTGAATATAAGCATCAGATTCCAGGATAAAATGTGATTTTGTTTTGTTTTGTTTTGTTTAATATAGTCTTCTTTATGTAGGAAAAATATAGTTAAAAGCTGGAACTTGCAAAAACACAGACCCCAAAACTGATTTTGGTTGATACCCTCCATACAAACTTTACTTGAGGACACCACATTATAAGACGTTACTTTATTATATTTGTGGGGGAAAAAAGCCCCCATATCACTTTTGTTTTTCAGAATGATGAATTACTTTTCATCTAAAATATTTCCTCAAAGGAAATTTCACCTATTGAGATACAAGACTTAACACATTATGCAGCAAAAATGGTTTGCCTTTGTCCCAAACAGCCTCTAACAATGCAAGCAGACTCTTTAGGAACAAGTGCATCCCTCTCAAGCAAACACCAAAAAGTGTTTTCAGTTCCACAGGAGTATTGAAAGTTGTGCAATGTTCAGAGCACAGCACTGGTCTTGCCTGATTGTAGGGTTTGCCATGGCCTGGAGGTAGGAAGGAGCAGTTCTCTTCACTTCTCACTCTTTACTTTGTATATGAACACCTGACAGTGGTGGAAGTAACTAAGTACATTTACTCAGGAACTTCACTTAGTGCAGTTGGGAGGTATATTTGTTGTCCTCTGGTATTTTTTATTTAATGTTAATTTATATACACTCCATTGCTTTCCAAGAGACAGTTGTCTGTTTTTTTGTACTTATATGTCAGCTTTAGTTTCTAGTTACTTTGCAAATTGTAGGCTCTGTACAACCAAATAGTGGCTGTAGCTTACTCTGATGGGGGCGACCAGTCAGAGGATCAGTGGTTTATTCTTGCGCCTCTCTGGTCTGTATGTTGAAATGTCTTTGGGACAGATACTGGGCACCAAACTGTTTGTGATTACTCTTCCATTAAGTGTGCATACAGTTCAACTTCAGGGGTGGCCAGTGCCATCCCAGCCCCCCGTTCTGGACACACCCTTGGCTAAGAAACATTTTGGAAAAGCTGCAAAGGTCTGGCGGCTGACACAGGGGCTCTGGTGGCCCCTGGGTGATCACCTGAGCCACCCGCCTAATGAGGACGTGCTAATCTTCCTCATGTTTAACTGGAGCACAGTTACAGTAATGTCAACGGACAGCTCTTCTTTCCCTGAAGCTACACAAGCTTAGTCTTGCCGAAGTTGGGATATTAGATGAAGCCTCGCCCTTTCTTCAAGGCACCTGCTTGCCTGGCACATCTGCTAAGAGGCAGAAAAGTTGTACGAGTATGAGGAAAGAGCTGAAGAATTTCGTTCAGAAACATTATCTCTGATTCTGAACCACAGCACAGACTTAAAATAAATTAGTCTGTCACTTCTGATTTTTAAGGTCAGTTTTAACTCCACCAGATCAGTTATTTAAATTTCATTTGACTGATTTAATCCTGAGGGTTGGTCAAGTTTAATGTTAAAAATCAGAGGTGTCCAAAGAGTCAAATTAGCCTATTAAATCAGACTACAGAGGACTTAGGAACATATAAGGAAAAATAACATCCATATCCATCTTTTAAACACTCACCAACACTCGTGACTTTGCATTTAAGTTCACTATGTTTATCGTCCATACTTTCCCTTTTTCCGGTTCATGAAAAATGTTTTAATAAGACATCCATGAAACCCTGAACAGGCACTAAGCTTCCAGCTTGACATCTGCATTCACAAATGTGACACCTTTGACAAGAAAATACACAGCTAGGTATAAAAAAGCTGCTCAGGCAGTACTTGCAGTGGATCTGCTTTTAGATTGTAAAAGACAGTCTTGGATTTGGTGAATTCCATAACCAGACTTACTCTGCTTAAGGGTCAAAAACGTGACAGTAAGTTGAGAGTGAGGGGTGGTTGGTGTTGTTGTTGGTACATGTCAGTTAGCTGAGGGCTGCTTTTCTTAAGAGTCAGAGAGAAAAAGAGAGAAACATGGGTCCTCAATTCATGTTTCATTCACAGCCTCCACTTCAGGTCCAAACTTGTGCCTGTTAATGAATACCTGTGGAACAGAGAGGAGCAGACGGGGGTCTGTAAAACAAAGATGCACACATAAACACTCAGACACACACTCATCCTCTACTTATACAACTGCACAAATATTATGTTTACATTAGTAAACTTAACCTGTATGTTGTAGGCTTTTCAGTAGAGGATTTTGTTTCCAGACAGTGAAAAGCATTCCCCACATAGCTAGCCTTCTTCACAGTTCAAAGCAAAATTCTTCATTTATCAGTGCTGAACTGCAGCCTCTTGTTACCTGCAGCTTGCATGGGGGAAGGGGTATGTGTGTGTGTATACCTGTATCAGTGGATAGGTGAAGGTTTAGACATTGTCATTCTGGTTATTGAGTGTTATCTGTATTATCTGCGAACCATAGTGAGGAAAGGCATGTGGAGCATGTGGAGGAAAGGGAGCTTTCTTGTATTTTGCTCCAAACTAGAACTGAACACGGGCACATAAGCTCATTCATTCAAGCACTTAGTATGCCAAGGGTAACATACCTCATGTTTGCATTATTACAGGTTACTTCTGAACCAAGTGAGGAGAGAGACTCACTGCATCCATCATCTCCATAAACTATGCAACAAGGCAACACAAGTTACTCATTCAACCACCTGAAATACTTAACAAACTGCAGTACCATGAATGCATGAAGGCTGAGAAGAAAAAAATCCTCTCAGCCTATCATGACTTAAAACTTTAAAGGAAGCTGTTCTAAGTTGTTTGAATTTTCAATTAAAAGGTCTTTTTACCTATGTTTTGCATGAAAGATTTTACATAGCACATGGAATATAGAACAACACAGAAGTGACACTTTGTTTAATTAAAAGCACAAGTGCAATTAAGGTATTTTGACCCCAACGTCATCAAATAATCATAATAAATAATTATTATGCCAACATTGATAAAAATAATCAGAATTATAACTTTGGCTATAGAGCATGCTGTGAGGTGGAGGAGTTGGGCAGAGGTGAGGACAGACAGCTGGGGCTCAGCTGTGATGGTGTTCTGCTAGCATCGTAAACTGCTGCACGATCTAGCAGAACAGAAACTAGGGAAGTGAATAAGGGGGCACTGATGTTGTCAGAAGCCTCCTTTCTTGTGGGGACCCTCTTGATAGTAACCTGGGTCCCTAAGAAAGGGTATTCCAAGGTAACATTAGAGCAGGAAGGAAGGCAGCTAGCCAACTGTTAGCTTGCAGGAGGCTAACAGGCTGATGGCTAGCTGACTCCTGTAAACAGAAAAAAATGCCTTGAGCTGAACCAGGCTCTGGATGGGCAGCTATCATCCATGACATGTCTTTCAGAAAGAGCAGCAAAGTCTTAGCCTTTTCTTCTTTCAAACAGATTTTGTCTGAGTAAATAGTCTTGCGCACACGACCACTGATCAACTGCGAGACCAAGGCTACTGCCACCTCATAAGGAAATCACTGCCATGACTTTATAGACTAAAAAAGACATGACACATCAGTAATCCTGTCAGTGAATTCAGCAGTCTTTGGTGTTGAGCAGTATTGAAGAGCAGAAGTATACTCCTTAAGACTGCCATTCATTTGGAATAAGGTGCAACTGATGATTAAAACTAGTATAAACACTCCATTTAGACATACAAGAAAACAGTTTGATGTAAACAAATGTCCTTTGATGATGTAATAACGGTTGGTGCCAATTAATTTTGTAAGTGCAACACCCTTTGGGAAAACTAAACAATGGCCAACTGAACCAGTATTTTAGTTTCATCACCCTTAGTCACAGACGACTGCAGCTGTTGGGTTTAACCACTGTTTAGATATTTAGTCAAAAAAGCAGAAAAACATCTTGATGTGAAAAATATTTATTAAAACAGGCCCAGAGGTGACATTAAAAAATAAAACAGGAAACACCTTAACTAAAAACCATCGGCATGACCGATGTCATGACTTCAGCTCTTAGGATGAACAGGATTAAATAACACAGATGTTTCAAAATAACAGAGGTTTGAGCTTTCCAGAGGTTGGAAAGATGATTTAGGTGAAATTAAGACTGATAAAGGAGAAACCAACAGGTCTGACATATTTCATTCTTTGATTAATGGGAGCTGACATTTTCTCCACACTACCAAACAAGCACACATGGAAACCCTCTGAGACAGATTGCATATGTTAAGCCAAAGTAATGGAATAGCAGCTGTGCAGGAGATGATGTCAGGTCTTCAGTTCTATATTAAAGAAAAGTCCTATCATCAGTTTCAAAAAGCTTAACCTGTCATGATGTTGGGCTTGGGATGCCAATGTCCCCCCGCCCGCCTGCCCCAGCCCCTCACTGACAGCAAGATATCTCAACAGCTACCAGCTCTGCTGAGTTTTTTGTATAGGACTAGATCCTAGATATTGTAATGAAGTAATATGTAGCATTTTTCAGCTTATCATTTATAAATACTAGACACTAGAAAAAACACCAGAACTTAAGGTTTTTATTTTTATTCACTGTAAAAGTCTCTTTTCTAACTTCATTGTGGCGTTTTGGTAGGTCTGCTTTTGTGTTTGAGTTTAGGCTCATCAGGGAACCGAGTTTTCTTTGTAATGTAGGGGAGACATCAAAAATAGATTTTAATATTCATGTTAGCAAATTGTGTGTATCAAAATTACATTTAGACAGTTAACAGAAAAAATACAGTTAGAATACATGTTTTTACTAATTTTAGAGAATAATGTATAATTTTTTGGTTTTGGGAGCTGTGAAGGATATTTAGGAGAACTTCAGTACTTGTTCTCTCTGTGTGACAGCATGGGTAGTCGTCACACTCTCTAAAAAGGGAAAATGACTCCTCTGTGAGAATACCCACAGCCCCCTGATGTTCCCACTGTGTAGCGAGGTCACCAGTTACCAAAAGCTTCACGGGTATTTAACCAAAAAGGAATCTCTCTCCCACTCTGTCTGCCCTTTTTTGATCAGATATGATCAGATATATTTACACTTGAAAGCTTTATTGCCTCAGTCTCAAGGAAGTGTCATGTCAAGTGTGAAGTAGTAGTTTAGGTGAGAGGTTCTACAGAAACCTAAAAAAGAAGTTCAATTGCAGTCAGTTACTACTTTAGGGCTGAGCCTCTGATTGAATTTCATAAAATAAATTAAACAGTGTTTTTATGAAAATTAACAATGTTGAAGATCTACGTACCAAAATACTGTCAATTGAATTGTCTTTGATCAGTAGTGAAGAGGAAAGTGTGTGGGAGTCTTGGGTTCTGTTTTTCCAACGTAGGGCCATGGGCACCTGTACAGGCACGCAATTTTTTGCTCTTTTGATGACAGTCCCTCACAAAGATGGCTGAACAAGCTGCAGAGAAAGAACTTTGCCTATAAACATCTAAAATATTTGAGTATTTTAGATAGAGAACAAACAACGTAAATCAGAAATGGCTTTCATTTAATTTAGTCTTATAATACTGATTCTTCAGTTTAGGGAAAAGTAAAAGACATACAATTCATACACTGATCTAAATGTGACAGAATTCCTTTAGAATATGCCTTGCCGTGCTATTTTTTTATTTTGTTCTGAGCAGTCATCTGATTAGGATCTATCAATATTATTATTAGTATTCATAAATTAATCATTATGTTATTCAAGTATTAAATAAATATTTGTTCATGATTGATAAATGAGTTGACTAATTAAAAAAGTTGTTAAATTTATCAATAAATCTAATAATAATCGTTAATAATTATAATCAAAACAAACATGGTGTACCCTATTTTGTATGTGACATCTTAGAATTTACAGGCTGTAGTAGAGCAGACATTCCACCATATGTGACTATGGTGTAAATCCATAATGACAAGCATGCTTTCTCTTTCCTTTCTTTGACAGGGAGGATGTGGTAAAAAGGTGTTAAGGCAACTTCCTTTCGAACAAAGACTGAAAAAAACATAAATTTTTTTTTTACTATCTACAACAGAGAAGGCAGTACTAACAACAGTGACAAATGTGTGAAGAAAGTGTGTAATGAAAAAAGACTCCACCTGTTTCTGTTTCTGTCTTACCCTAAGAATGAACTAATTTTTTATTTATAAATGGGGGGCCTGTCGATGAGTTCCAAACTCTAGGAGAACCATAGGCATTAAAAGAACAAAAGGGTTGGCAAGCACGGGATGCATACTTATCATGTATCAGAACCTGATCATTTATATCACAGACAATTTTTACATAGTTTTACAATAGATCATAATAATACAGTTTATAATGGATTATCAGCTGTTTTGCCAGATTTGCTCATGAAAATTTGAAAATTGAAACGATGCCAAAACAATCGTTGACCACTAGTACACAAAATAGTGTAAAAATGTATGACCGTGTCTTTTTACTGAAATCAACTCATATGTAGTTTGAAGGCACTTGTTCTTCCTCTTTAACAGAGAGCCGTACCACTGGAACCTCTGAAACAATTACATAACGTATTGACACTGACACCTTGAAATGAATTACACCTAACTTCATGGATTATGTGATCCTCTCCCCTTTCATAGCAATTCAACCATATCATCTTTATTCCGTCATTAACCTTCATCATCATTAATCATTCTACTATTAACTTTCATATTGTTACACATCTGTTATATCATGAATTCCATCAAAAACAGAGGAATACTTACAAATTCACTTCAACTCGTATCTAAGTTACATGCTGACATATTACTTAATGCTAACATTTTATGATTGCTGAGTTTCCTTAGTTTCCTCACCAGTGTTTTTAATGAAATATCTGAAGATATGAATGAAAAGCATGAATTATTTTTTAAACTGTATTTTTAACTTTTTTGAATCAAATATAGGTTTATCGTGATGAGATATTATTCCCCTATACACTTTAAAAACATATATGACTGATATTTTATAGTCATAATTTCTGCAATTTTAAAAAGTTGCAGATAAGCATTTAGTATCCATTCATTCCTATATTCTCCTCCTGATCCAGTCATGTGCTGGGTTTCAACCTTGTCTTGTTACTCAAGTGGTGAAAAAATGCCACTCACTGGTACACAAATATTCTTTAATGGGTGTCCATGGCCTGTTGTAGCAAGGTAATAAAACATAATCCACCTGTGACCTTATCCAAGACCGCCTCTGCTGACGCTCAGATCGTGGTATGAGACTTTGCTCAACACAAAAATGACAAGCGCATGTTTACCACATACAAAGGATTACACATCGCAAGCTGGATGCATTTAAGTATTTGCTAAAGCTGCTTATGTAAGTGGCACTAATACTCTTTGATATCATCATAAAATCATAAAATCTGAATGACAGAATCTGTGTTCTTCAGGTAAGAGGAGCATGTTGTGTTCAGACAGGTGTGCATTATCCTAAGAGCCTCCCACTAGCCTTTCAAATTTGCATGCTTGTGTCAAACTGTTGGTTAACAGAGAAACAGGTGTAAAAGATTTCATAAACCTGACATGATGTTACATTGTGTCATTCCTTGACATAGTAATGGAGCTAATGATGTATGAATAGAAAAAATGTAATAATTAGTCTTAAAAAATCATTTAGATTCCATGAACATCATCATAAACAAGTTAGATTTACTCATTAACTCATTTACAATGTCACACTCTCTATCTCCTGAAGTTTTAAGGGATCCTCTTGAGCATAAGGTTTTACCTAACTTCTTGGAGTTCTTGGAAATAAACTGATCAGAGTCCAACATTTCTATACCTCCTGATTGAATCACATCATTTTTACCCAAATATTCAAACTTTACTTGATAGTGTGGCTTTAAATATGCCTCAGTAGAATAAATACACAGCCTGCTGGTTACTTTAGCCACTGAATGCACTTATTGGTGCATGATTGATTCTGAATTGTTTGCTTGGATATTGTGTAACAACAAAGTGTTAGTCAGAGACTCTGTCAGAGTCTTGTTACAGTACCTGCTCATGCAGTGTGATTTAAAGGGAATGTTGTGAAACTGCATTCTTAGCAGACTGCTGTGCAGACACAGTAAACACAATTAATAGGTGTGCTGGGTAGAGACTCAGTGAAACAAGCAATCTCACTGTCTAAACCCTCAGCACTGTTGGCTACAGGTAACCTCGGCTGTACCATGGAGAATAGTTTTATATGATGAAGGAGCCTATCACATGTACTTCACTCAATGAAATTTGATACAAAGAGCATTCCAAACATTCTGTGTTTGTTGCACAGCAGAATTACCTCCAACAGTAACTAGATGATCCTCAATCTATCTTCAAGGTCAGAGCAAGCAGCATTTTAAGTGAACCCTGAGACAGGAAAAAGTTTTCAATAATGAAATTTCTCTCTGTTTAATATTGACCTCATCTCTCATTGCACATAACAGATTTCAACTGTGTGTGATAGTGAAGTGTAATTGCAGATTTCTTATATGAATACAAGTACCCTGAATGCTATGTGTTTCTATTTGAAATTAAGAGCTACGGTCTATCTGTGGCTGAAAAACTTCTCATTCTCATATTGAGCATTATTATTTATTCCCCCTTTAACTGCACTCAAGCAATCCTAGCTTGAGCTCAGCAGGTAGCATCTTTTTAAAATAACCGAACAGGTGGACCTTAAAGTATGAAAGTTCAATTACTTAATTCAGTTTTCACTAAAAGGAGTTTTTGATATCCTCAAAATTACTATTTTTCATACTTGTGGTATCCTGCATTGTTGAATAGATTTTTGAAATTACTGACATCAGATGAAAAAGCAAAGATCATTCATTCAGATGGCAAAAGACAGACAAAATCATCCTCAAAGGAAAAAGTAGAAAGTAGATAGCTAGGGTTAAGGAGAAACCCTCCCTCAATATGACTTTGTCCCTTTAACTGTCTTTAAACAGTATTGTGTTGCAGATTGAATCCTTACTGGGAAACTCATCAGGATAAAAGCCATCAGTGGGGCCAGTGACACTTGTGCAATAAATGCAGATGGTTGAACAACGACAGAAGCATGCTTGGTATCTGAATTAGCTCAGGTATTCTGCCCCACAGCAACCCTGTAGAATGACTAATGTCATTGAATTCAGGTTGTGCTCATCCTTTTTCTCAACACATCCACACTACAGCAATCATTTCTGACATTAATAATAGAGTTTGTTAGAAAAGAAGGGCAACCTATTGTCTTACTCACCTGTCACTACTTTTGTAAAGGCTAGAATGATTTTCCAAGCAAAGGAACTAAATTGAATGGATTTGTAAAGACCTTTTAAAGTCATTCGGCCAAATCTCTTAACAATGAATTTCAGCTTTCACTCATTCACACACGCATTCAAACACTTAGGAGCTCCATTCAAAGTGCCAACCTGCCGATCATAAACAGCCACACTCACACATGATACATGATACATGGATGAAATTGAGAGCGACTGTGTGTTAAGTATCTTGGCCAAGGACACTTTGACAGTCAGAGTGAGAGCCAGGGATCAAAGCACTGACCTTCAGATAGAGCAATGATCTACTCTGCCTCATGAGCCGCATAAAAACATGAAAATATATATATATATAGCCATCATTTGTCCAACTCTTACACTGGTATTGGAGTAAAGATACTCTTCTTCAATTGCATTTGTGCTTCTAAATCTCATACTTTCTCCTTGTTCACTGTTGGTGAATAAAAAATTATTAAAGTTTAGATTTTTAAACTTACAGTAGATTTAAGGAAAATTACGTCCTGACAATAAAAACGGAATGTTTCAAAACTGTAACATGTCACTGTTATAGTTCCCAATACAATGAACTGTGACAGATAAACTTGATTGATTGAGTGATTCGCTGACTGATTGACTGATTACGTGGTTATCGCAGCATTCTAAATTACAGCATTGTTACAGCATAAGGGCTGAATTACAGGGAATTAAAGGCAAGCATTTTTATGTAAAATAAACTAGACATTAATATTTTATTTTGCATAATTCTGAGGTCAGAATTCCTTCAAATCTGCAGTTTCAATTTCTTGGGGTGAATTTTTGGGTCTTTAAAAGACCTGAGGGGGGCAGGGTCCTAACCATGAATAAATAAAAGGTTCAACATAATCTTTAAAATTTCAATCATGGAGGTGTGAACGAATTAGATTTACAAGAAGTACAATTTAACAGGATAAATGAAAAAGGTAGGAGACTTTGTACACCCTGAATGTGTCATCAGTTTATCAGTTCAACTTAGGGCTGACATATAGAGACCCTCTACCACCTTTACACCCACAGGCAAGTTCTGAGTCACCAATCAACCCATGCTGCATGTTTATGCACTGTTGGAGGACCTTGAGAAAACCCACACAGACACAGGCAGACTTCACAAACAAAACCAGTGAAACTCGGATGTAAAGGGCTAACCACTGTGGCTCAGAGCGTGACGTGCAACCACAAAAAATGAAAAACAAAAAAAAGGGGTAATTTTTCCATTTCCAGTACTGGCTACAGCAAAGGGTTGGTGGTTCAATCACTGACTCCACCAGCCTGCATGTCCGAGTGTCCTTGGGCAAAATACTGAAGCCCAATGTGGTCCAGATGGCTGTTTGAATGGTATGTGTGAATGCGTACGAGTTCCGGATGAGCAGGTTTCTGGTAGCTGAAAGACTAGAAAAGCTGTGTGAACACATCCCATTTTACTTGTTTGTTTGTTTATTTATTTATTTATTTTTCATTTTCTATTGTTGGCACAGGCAAATATGCTTAGTTACTTGTGTTTGGGATTGTGATAAAAAAAAAATAGGATACACAGGAAGTAAACAGTACAATTAGTAAGTGGAGAAGGGGTAGGATTAAATAAGCTACTGCT
>JAPZDV010000119.1:0-15596 GCA_029814665.1 Acanthurus lineatus
CAGTGACAGTAGCCAGGAGACCTTCAGGTACGTTGGCGACAATGATACCAATGAGGAAGATGACAGCCTCCAGCCAGGTGTATCCCAGGATGAGGGAGAGGATGAAGAAGGACACGCCAAGGAAGACAGCCACGCCGGTGATGATGTGGATGAAGTGCTCAATCTCGATGGAGATGGGGGTACGACCAACTTCGAGTCCAGAGGCCAGGGTGGCAATACGACCCATGACGGTACGGTCTCCGGTGCTGATCACGATACCACGGGCAGTTCCTGTGGCAAGGATGGCCGAATAATTTTAATTTTTTTGAACTGAGGACAGACATTACATTACACCATCTCTGAAGGGCTTTGATGTATCCTGTCATCATACCTTCAACACAGTTGGTGGAGAAGAAAGCAATGTTTCTGGTCTCCAGTGGGTTCTCATTGGAGAAGTCAGGAGTACGAGTCTGGGGCTCTGATTCGCCAGTCAGAGAGGAGTTATCCACCTGAGAAATGAAACATCTGTTGTGACTGACAGATAAAACCATACTGCAACATCCATCTTAGGAGAGAAAAGATACAGTATGAGACCGCCATAAAGGTATTTTTTCAGGGATAAAAACAGTCTTCTTCTGAGTGTTAAGCCTTTTCTCTGTGGTTACAACTGTTACTTAGGGGAAGATGGCAGATATGGGTCACATAGCACCCTTTGGTCCTTAATGGAGCAACAGCTAAATGATGCAGAGGCAGGTGAGAAGAAACAACAATGAAAGATGCAGAGGCTGATGGAAAGGAATAGTGCATAATTGGGTCGAGTGTTGCTCCTGGGTCTCAAGTTTAGTTTAGGGCCAAAAATGGGTCATGCAGTTGTTTTCTGTCCCAATAATAAGACCACCATTATTCTCATGAAAAGAACACATCTATTTATTTAAATAGAGTTAGTGGAAAAATTTAAGAGGGTAATTTGGTTCTTGAAGTTCCTCAGAAAGTCTGATAGCTAAATGTTAAAAATCTGAACAAAAAGTGCTTAAAATGGTTTGAAATCCATGTTTAACTGAGTTAAACAGATTTAAAAAATGCTCCCATCAATTAGAATGCTGATATTTTACAGAAAATCCTCTTTTAATTTGAAAAACAAGTACTAACACAAGATTGAAGGAGGACACTAAAAAATAGACATGTTTTTCAAGTGTAGGCTGAAGCGCTTTAGTAGGCTAAAAAGGAAATGATATTGAGGTTAAATTCCTTAAATATCAGTTCTAGACAGACAAAAATGATTCGTGTCAAAGGCACAAACCTTGCAGCCGTGGGCAGAGATGATTCTCAGATCAGCGGGGATCCTGTCACCACCTTTCACCTCCACCAAATCACCCACCACCACCTCTTCAGCATTGATGTGCTTCTTCTCACCATCACGGACGACCAGGGCTTGCTATGAGACGAGGAGTAACAGAAAGAGACACTTGTGTGAGACAAAGGGCAACGTGTGACTAATGGCTTTGTCCTCTGTTTGTTTTAGGCGCCTCCACTTCCACAGCCTGCACACAAAAGCTTAATTTTTTACATAAGAAAGAAAATAGTTTTCATTATTAGCCTCCAAATTATTCAACAGGGCTAATGAGATTCAATTGTGAAGAGGACTCCACTGTTTTTGTTCCACAAACTCGATAAGACCTTGAATTAATATACAACAATTGGAGTTGACATGGTGACAATACTGAGGTTTTGTCAAAAAAGTGGTTTCAGGATAATGTTGCACATTATGATCTCATGTTAGATAAAAGAATGATGCAGTTATAGAAATAAAAACTAATTAGAGAGATAGATTTCATAACTAAGGGTTCAGAATGCTAAGAGTTACCTGAGGGACCAGGTTCTTGAAGGAATCCATGATCTTGGAGCTTTTAGCCTCTTGGTAATAGGAGAAGCAACCAGTGATGATGACGACAGCAGAAAGCACGACACCCAGGTACAACTGTGAATGTCAAAAATTTGAGATTTACATTTCCACATTGGAAAAAAACACACAAATGCATCATAACACAGACAGAATTAAATTTCTTCTTGCTTGATTTTCCAAGAGGGCAGTTTCTCATCTGTTTTGCATCAAACTGTGATTAAAACATGTACTTTGCTTTCACATTACATGGAACTTTTCTTACATTATCATTCGCAGGCTCATCCTCCATTGCAGCCTGGATACCATAGGCCAGGAAACAGAGGATGGCACCAGTCCACAGAAGCATGGAGAAACCGCCAAACATCTGAAGGAAAACACAACAGCAGCGACCTTGTAAGCCTGGGATTTGAGCAAGCACCAGCTTAATTCGTGGAAATTTAACTGAAGCTACATTTAAGCTTTAATACAGATGCTTAAAACTTTAAAACCAACAGTACAAAGTATCAACAAACCACCAAGACAGAGAACAATTTGTATCTTAGCTTATGTTACCTGTTTGCAGAATTTGACCCACTCAGGGGTGGTGGGAGGAGGAGTGAGAGCATTGGGACCATCACGGGCCAGATTCTCAGCAGCCTTCGCACTAGTCAGACCCTGATATGAAGATACAGTTACACAAAGTTACAGTTATGTGATATAATCAGATTCCCAGCCGGCTGTGTCCAGAGACTGATAGTTGACACATTGGCAGTCAGATAAACAACCATGTCACATTATAAACACAGCCTAATATGGAGCACAGCCTTATTGTTTGGGAGCCAACCGCACATGTACACACAAACTCACTGACACATATTCAAGTCCGGGGGGGGGGCTGTGGTTGCTACTAGTTGCCTGGCAACGCAGCATCAACAGACAAACAGGGCTGTTTCCTTCATCAGCAGGTAGGAGGAAGAAAACAGAAGGAAGAGGAGGAAGAAAAAGGAGATGAGTGAAGGTGCAGGAGAGGAGATTGGATGATCGTATGAAATCAGGGCACAGGGGCTTCTGCAGCTGCTAAATTATTCACAACTGCTGCAGTCGCATGCATGCACACAGAGCTCGGAGACCCCAGTTAAGAGATACTGATTAACTATTCTCCTTGATCTTTCCTGCATGACCAGGAGCACATTTGCATGGGGAGATTGAGCTATTTGAAGTGTGACAACCTTACATGCAAAACAGTTGGAAATATATTTATTTGCTCTATTGCAGAGAATCAGAGCTCCTATAAAACTCAAATATTATATACACCAAGTGTAAAAAATGATTCTTTAACATGTTCTTTGACAAGTCCATATTATTGATGCTTCTTGCCTGGAAACTGTCAGTCACAAAGCCCAATATGTAAAATATGTATAATGATAAATGGTGATTTATTTACTCCTTAAATTCATATTTTAGAAAAACAGATACAACACTTAGAGATGCAGATTGGCAGACTTTGCTGCCTTTGAACAAGCCATGCTAGCTGTCTCCCTAGGTTTCAAATCCTGATGCCAAGTTATCCGGCTTGTTGTAGCTTCATAAATACTTGACAGATAAAGCAGTATCGATCTTCTTGTTATCTTGCTTTCAGCAAGAAGTCAAATAAGCACAGTCCCCTTTAGAGTTGGCATAAGAAATGTACTGTCATATGGTTTAAAAACTGCAATGAGAATTTACTGCTAATGTGTTGAGCTGGTTTTTACATTATTCATAATGAATGTGGATCATGGTGACACAACTCTGTGCTTATTATTTGCCAGAGAGGAGATCTTAAACTCTTAAAAGCATTTCCCTTGAAGCTTAGAGAAACCTTCAGCAATTTACAAATTTTCCTCTGAGATCTTAAAAAAAAAAGAAAGAAAAAAATCCATCTCCTTTTCCCTGCAACCCTCCCCCCTCCTCCTCCTTCTGTCCTACTCTCTCACCATTCGCCGCTTGTTGTTTAATGAACCCTGGGAGAAAAGAGCCTGGAGCTGTAGCTGATGATGATTCTTCCATCATGATGTAAGAGAAGATATCTTCCCTCTTAAAACAAAGTCCTAATTTCAGTTCATCTGAATCTGAGCCTCATTAAACATTCATCAACTGAATATCAACAGCCAGACCGAAGAGAAAACTAGATGTTAATGCCAAACAGCAGCCAGTATTGGGGCTGATATTTGATATTTATCTAACCTTGAAGATGAATGAAGACACTTTCATGCAAATGTCTTGATTTCAAAATTAAATTGTGATGCCTGTGTTTGGAGACAAGAACATTGGCTGCTGAAATTACATCTCAGAGTGACTTTAAAAGCTGCAAGTAAGACGTAACTTCTTTAAAAACAGTAAAACACACACACACACACACACACACAAAAAACACAGCACTCGCCCCTCGCTGTCTCACTCACATTGTTGAGGTCTGTTCCATATTTGCGATTGAGCTCATCAAGGGTCAGCTTGTGATCATCCTGCAAAGACACACAGAGAAAAGGCAGTGGCATCAGTCCGATGTTTATTTCTGTGTGTATCTACTGTCTGTATTTGTTTGCTCAATATGCAAAAAAGCTAAAGACTTTCATAGCACGCTGTGTGTCGACCTTTCATTTTAAAATGACCTCTTAGAGAAACATTCAGTCCAGGGGAAGAGGATGAACGGATGGACGAGGAGGCAACAAAACACAGAGGGTGAGAAAGAGAAAGAGAAGGAGGAGAGGAGGAGGAAGAAAAGGAAGGGAAGGATAAAAGGAAAGTAAGTAGGAGGCATGAAATGAAGTGTGGAGGGACAAAAGGGAGAGAAGAAGTTATAGAGGACAAGTAGGCACATATAAAGAGGAAAACCACAAATTTAGTGTGGCAGCTATTTCAGTTCATCCCTAACACCATAAAATAAAACATAAACAACTTAAATAAATTCAGTACTTACTTAAAACTAATATTTGCTGGCCTTTATTTATTTGAAGACATATTAATACTATAAGTACTTTTCTTTTTTTGATCTACAGTTTAGTTTCATGTGACAAAAACATAGAAAAAACAGGTAGAAGAAATTAAACCAACACAACTAGATGTGAGCAGGACAGAGTTGACGGACGGAGGAAGCGATCCTGAGGTCAATGATCGAAGTTAAAAACAAAAGTAAAGCTGACACTCACCATATCCACTTCCTTCTTTAGCTCATCCATATCCTTGTCTTTCTTCTTCCCCTTCCCTTTCTTCTTGCCGCCCTGCTCCGAGGTCGCAGCGAGCTCATACTGCTCACGTCCTTCCTGCAAACACAGCAAAGGAAGGAAAAAAATTTAGAAACACTTTTGATTGTAATACTAGAGAGGAGCAACACTTGCTAATACTTATGCATAAGTAACATTGCTTACTGCTGCTGAAGGATGTCTGATACAACATAAGCACGTCTGATGTCTGATGATGACTCAAAAAGCCAGAGGACATTTTGTCATTCTGCATCTGTCTAAAGACTCCCTGTGGGTCAGTGTACTTCAAACCAGATCCAAAAGGAAAAAAAAAAAAGTGAACACAGCCAAGTCTAAAACTGGGAAAAACTGAGGCCCAAATTGGGGAAAAAAAACTGCCAAAAAACTTTAAGAGTCAAACGAAGACAAGAGTAACCTCTTTACTTGTCACAGTGAGTTAGGTTGTTGAGATCAGCAGCCCTGTTGGACGAGCGGGGGAGTGATTAAAGTCTTGGATCCCGGCTTTTATGGAAAACAGAGCCATCTGCCACTGCAAAAAGAAGTCTGTAGGGATCCACTTTTTCAGGACTTGCAAACTTTTGAAAGGCTTTCTATTGTGAAAGCTGCTTTTTATAAACTATTTTCCATTTGTTCCAGTCCAACTCCATCACCTGACAGTTAGACTGAAACTCTCCTTGCTATGTATGTCTATACTATATGTTTACTTTGATATTTAATCGTGAGTAACCCATGTATGAGTGAAATGCAGGATACTGAAATTTTGCTCCACCAGTGAACATTTTCAAATCTTTCAATCTTTGAAAACCATGAAAATTACAAACTGTAAGTTTTGTAGTAGTGACCACAATAATTAAAGAAAAAACTATCAACCCCCAGAAAAGAATGTTGATATTTTGAGTGTGTACATCCACAGTAAATCCAAAAACAGCATTTGCTTTTAAATCAGCTGGATGATAATGTCTTTGCACGGTGAGGCAGATTAGGCCGCAGGGTGAAAACAAAATTCACTTGTTTAACAGCCACATTTTGCAATAACAAGTGTCACTACCTAAGTGAGACAAATATACAGTTTCACTCGTTCACCAGCAGCTTTCCTAAACATAACCTTACCAATTAAGTACTTGAGCCAAACCCCAGAGTGTAAAAATAAACCACACTGGAGTCATTCACTAGTGCTCACACACTGGGACATTTTGTTTTTTGATTTTATTTCTGATGGTGACACAAATTCTCTCATTGCATGGAGGGAAGATTTGTTAAAAAAAGTGGATTTCCAAGTTTATACCTGAATCTCACACGAACAACCTTAGTATGTTCCTTCTTTTCACCATCAGTATAGCACTTAAGCACAGAGGGACAGTCAGCCTCTCCTCAGTCCCTTTCTCGTCATGTCCCACAGACATCTCATTATCAGCAAACTTGTATCTGACAGAGCAACAAAGGCCCGATTGAGGGTTGGGTGTGTGAGACAGCTGAGAGCAAGAGGTGAGTGAGACAGAGTGACAGGGAGAAGGTGAGATAAGGTGGAAGAAAGAGGACCGGGGAGACATCTGAAGGTGGGGGTGGTTGTGAAATTTAGAAAGCCCAAAAGATACAATTTAGCAGGAGTGCTCCAAAAATCTCCAACCTGTCACTGTCTTGCTGCAGGTATAACCAGGTGATTTGTCACCAGCAACAGTCTGTACAAGCAAAAACTGGATTGTATAAATCCAACCCGAACTTTTTTAGTTCATCCAGATGGCAAGTATAGCCACTGCTGGTATTATTTTCACAAGGAGCATTCACAATGAGCATCCTTCTTTCAGACTATACAGAGTCTACCACAGCCATAAAAATCTGCATGTTAGCTTTTTTACCAGCTTTTTGTCATGTTGATGCCAGCATTTAGCTCAAAACACTACTGTACTGTTTCATAGAACTGCTAGAATAGCTGCAGATCATGGTTCATATTTACACTGCATTATAAAAAGGCTTATGCTGTGAAGAAGTGCAACAGTTTACATAGCATCCAGGTGTACCACACAGGTTTGTGTTCCACATATTATGGTGTAAAAGCTTCGAATATGTTGGTTTCATAGTGTGTTTTAATCTCAGAGAGAGTGACAAAGTTAAGCCTATGTGTGTTTTAGGTGGGTAACTTGAGATCGTAACACTAGAAGCCATCATTGATTAGCTGTTAAGGCTCATTTATAATTCAGGACTGTACAAGGATCACAGGTGTTAGCACACTTGCAGGGCTGCTGGAAGACCAAGTGACTACTAATGAGCTATTTGTCTGCATGCAACGCCGCAGTGTGTAGCAGCCATCTTGTACGCTCTCCAGAAGGCGATATATTGGACACGAAATGACCTGAGTGTGGCTCACCCACACTGAAGCGACCAAATACGGACGTCCTGCGCACAGTCCCAGTCAAGAAACTGGGCTAACTAATATTGTTTTTCTACTGCATTAGCCTTTGCAAGTTTCCCAGGGAGTCACCAGAGCAGAGTGTGTGATCTCAGCACATGTTGTTATTATTGCTCGAGCCCCCTGGCCAGCTAAGCTGGGAAAACACTGAGCCTGGCTCTGGAACACTGTGGCCAGATCCTAGCCTCTGGACCCCGAGGGCCCCCAGGGGACATCTGGCTTTAGGCAAATACTTCACAAACAGTTGTCTGGAGCCTTTAAATCTGCAAGATCCAAACACCTGATATCTCAATTGCACCACTTCAAATGGAGATGGAGACCAAGGAAAAGCCAGAGTAATTATTTTCAGGGCACAGCATCCCTGATAAGAGAATCAAAGAACGAGCTGCTGTTCAAACGTTTCAACTCCAACTGCTTCTTCCTGGTCAGGAGAGCTGCTCCCATATTAGACCAGAAGTTGTTTACATCTTGACAAGCAACGGTGAAGCCAGAGCTGCTGCACAGTCCTCCTGAGTCTGCTCCTCACACTGCTTTTTAAAGACTGAGAAAACTGAGGAGTCAAGTTATCCGGCAGAGCTGTTTCAAAGTGCAGCCAACTGTGATTTCTGACCCACGACTAACATTTAACTTTTCACCATGTTTTCTCACCTACTTTGTTTTAGTCAGACACAGCATTCTTTCCACTAACTTCAAGTTGCACTTTAATTTTATTTTTATCACGTATGAAATATAAAAACAAACAGTGCTAACAAGTTTTTCTTGATAAGCTGGTTAAAAATATCTTCAGCCTACATGAAGTATTTGCAATCACACAACCAGTTTTACAGAACAGAAACCAAGCTGCTCTTGATGACACATCTCCACCCTCAGTTGCAGTATCTTGCCTTGCCTTTGGTGCAATCAAAGACCTGACAGCTAAAGGTTTACTGCCATTTTCTTCATTCTGTTTCACTTTCATTACTCTTATCAGTTTTGTGACCACTTGTAGGGGAATTCCCAGCCCAAAACTCGACAGGGCCTTGAAGGGAGAATCCCATTTGATCACATGGTATCATCCTAATTTACTAGACCATGAGATGTTCACCTCTGAGGTCTGTCTTGGATTTAGTCAGCTTGCTCATCATGTACAGAAATGAGTTCACAGACTTTCAATCAGTTTCAGGAAATGCTACTACAGACTGGTGTGTGTTCACCTGCACTTTATGCTCAGTATAGTTGGATCTTTGGGCCGTGATATCACACATATCAGCTCAGACAGGTAACAGGTGTCGCCCACAGACATCAATATGGCTGGTGCTCCAGTGTCTCAACTGTATTTGCATATTTACCCACAGGCACATCCATTTTTTCCACACCTTTAAATTCTATTGTGGAAACATTTTTTGTGGGAAAAATGGAGGTTTTAGAAACCTGCACAAAGTTTACAATCTGCGCACATGAGTATTGAATGCCACTTCCAGTATTTTTCACATTTGATATGAGAGTCAAGGGGAGCTACAGAAAGGCTTTTATGCACTCTTTTAATCTAGATGTGATATTTGTTTATGTTATTTAAAATTTTACAGGAAACTCTTGCAGTAGAGATTCTGCTTTAGTGACACCCCCTTAAGTATTACCCATTTTTTCCACATTTCACTGTCTTGTACAGGACTGTTTTTTCAGATAAAAGAATGTTCACTATAACAAAGTCAACCCTAACCTTGAGAGGCTGCTTTCAAGGTCAAGACCACCTCCTCTGAAGAAATGGAGCAGGAGGATTTATGTATTGATTGGAAATTAAACAATGAAAGTCTAAGAGAAAAGAACAGAGGGAAAGAGGGAGAGAGGGAATGGAAAAATCCTCTGAGGCAAAGAGATGACAGAAGATGACAAGTGGAAAACTATTTCCTGTGATGACAACATGACAAACTAATGTGGTATCTCTCTCCCACTCTCTCTCATCTACACACACATACACATATGTACACACTCATTCATACACACAGACCGGCCTACTGGACACAGAACAATGGCCCCTTTGTACATCTTCCATGAAATCTGCATCAAAAAAACAAACAAAAGGCTCAGAAATCTTTTCATGTGACTGTTAAGACCGCAGCCATGTGGGCTACTTAATCCAGCAGTGAGGCTGACCAACGCTGTATTGTGTTCAGCCTTGGTGGCCATTTGTGGGAATCTGAAAATGGACTATGATCAAACCAAGAAACAAAACCTCACAAAAAAATTTTGCTTGTTGACGGGTGTGTGTTTGCGCAACGATTTTCCTACGTTGTCCTGGATGTGTCATTCAGGCTACAGCTAAATCTGATCACAGTCTTAGAGCAGATTACAGACTGAAATGCCGTATTCGGTGACGTCAAGTTCAGTTATGGCATTTTAAAGTGTTGTTTTCATTTGTGAATGAAAGACCAACACTGATCCTAATTCAAGTGTGTGAATGAACCTGAAAGAATGCACCTTGCACTGACATTGAATGAAAGTTAACTGGCATTGGTAAAAAAATTCAAGTGAAAATGAAAAAATAGGTGTGTGAAACTGTAAAAACAGGAAAGAAATGTGAAGATTTGTGTGTGAAGGACATTAAAAAAACTTTCAAGAAGGACAAAACAGCTGAATGGACAAACTTCTCTGAATGGCAATGAGAACCACCGTCTAAAAAAAAAAAAAACTAAGGCCTCTTCCCCTCCTTTTACTCTCTCGCCTGAGAGAACAACATCCCCGAAGGCTCAAAAACACATCAGAGGGGAGCGTTCGGCCAAGTGGTCGCATATTTTAAAGCACACACTTTTTACAGGCGGACTTAAATTCCAATCAGTCCTTCCTTGGGCCACGGTCTGTTGCCAGATACACAAGCTGCTCATTCAACCAACACACCCATACACACACACAGTCCTGGGACTTCGCCTGGTTGCTACCGGCGACTATTGCCACACCTCTTGAGATATATGAATGGACAGAGTCAAGTGTCTTAGCCCCTCCCTCTTTCCCACATCCCCCTCTCTCCTCTCTCATTTCTCCCCTTCCTCTTTTATTCTTCCATTTCCTCCAGCTACCCTGTCTTCTGTTTAAACAGTGAAAAGAAAGTGTGTTAATTTACACGGGGTCGTGTTTAACACTCTCTACACGTCCTGAGCAACTTTCAGCTTTCTCCAAGCAGAACAAAAGTGAATGAATGAATCAATGCCTCTCCTTGTTGGAAACTTGGTGGGCACCTCTCTACTGCCAGGGTGACGCATAGCACCACTGCAATGAATGACCACTGGACAAACTGCCTCCCTCAAATGTTGTGTGTAAAGTTTTAACTATGCTCATGTTCATTTAATTTACTATGTTTTTGCTAGAAAAGATTGGCTTTTTCTACACAGCTATTGTAAATGTCTGCTCCCAAGTCCCATTTCCAAAGTTTAAACTTCTTTTTATAGTTGAGTGCTGAGAATGAACTGAGGAGTCTAAAAGTCTGAGGAAAGAAGTTGCTTTGTAGTCTGGGGGTATTTCTGTGGAGCCAGACAGCAGCAGAACAACTGGCTTATAAAGGAACATTGTATGCTAGCGTTGCTACTTGGCTGACTTTTGCTGTTGGCTTTTTATTATAAAGACATTACATTAATATGGAATAGTGTTAACTTTGATTGATAATGAGCAACCAAATCTGTAAGCAGGAGGAGAACATGTAGGTGTATGATCAGTAATGGTACTGAAACAAAGTTCATTTTGTTTCAACACTGTCATATAAGCATCACTGATCTTAAAAATCCACAAAAAGACTCCATAAATTACCTAATCTCTATGCATCCTTGTTAAAAAAAAAGGAAATAAGTGCTAAAAATTAGCTGCATCAATCTTACACTTACTTTGAAACAAATGCTTGCACTAGCCAGATCAAATCTTACCACGGGAGACAGTAGCACTCATACCATTTTTGTCCACAGGGGTCTCCAGATTCCTTGTCGATGCTTGAATGTACACCATGTGTATTTGGTCCACTGAACTTGTTACAAGGATGGTAAACATATGCAAATGAGCAGGTAACCAGCTAAAAATGTAACTAATTTAACTAACCCCTAACAGGAAAGCATCGTAAGAAGCTGAAACGAAAGCTACATGATCCAGTTTTACACATCAGTTTTGCAAAAGTGTGCTTATTTTCTCCATTACATCTTCTTTTCTGAGCCTCATGACTGCTGAAACAAATACAAAATTATTAAGACTACATCTAAATTTATTGTGCCTTTAGCTTATCTTTTATATCATTGGTATTTTAGGTAATTTGACATGTTTTATTGAAGTTTCATTGGTCAGCTTTATTAAATGTTATTCTGTCTGTCCTAAAATGAGTCCATCAAGTTCCTTACAAGTGCAATAAAGTAAATTCAACTTATATGTCCAAAAATACTAGAAAGCCAGTAAAATATGAAGTTTACACAGATGAGATTTTAAGACACTAAAAGTTTCATAAATAAAAGGAAATATTAACTTCCACTAAGACACAATTCTCTGAAAAGAGCACACAATTATTCCTTCAAAACGTTTGTGTTCCTTGGATCTTCTGCTTTGTGTTTGCAGCAAAGCGGATTTCTCAAAAAAATGAAGGATATAAAGCAAAGATTTTAAGTCATCTCACAAGACAAAGGATCTTTTTTGCTAACAGAGTGAAGTTTCTTTTTGTACTCTCTAAAGTCATATTTGCTTATGAAGACGATTCATGAACAGAGGCATAAGGAATTCTGTGCTTTGGAGTTTGGTTCTTAAATGTGAATGTTCTACTTTTGCTGAGCAACAGGCTTGCAGTGAAAGTTCAAAGAGCTGCCACAGAAAACAAATCGCATGGCTCAAGCTGCTTAGCCAAACAGAGGCAAAGACGGAGAGACATGGCATGTGGAAGAATGAGAGAGAGAGGGAGGGAGGGAGAGAGAACCAGAAAGGAAAACAGAGAGGGAAAGAAAGACAAGAAGAGCAGCAAGAGAAACAGTAAAAAGATGGATGAAACGAGATACAAACAACAGTGCAGAGTAACTACAGACAGAAAACAGAGGGAGTCTGAGATGGAGTGAGTGTGAAAAAGGAGAGAAAGAAGGAGAGAGGGAGTACGCTGTGTTCTGTCACAGACAAGAGGTGGCGTGTGACAAAAGCCCCGGTTAATACACAATGACTGCCAAGCGGAAAGAATGTTAAATCCTCAGAGTGAGAGAGAGAGGGACAGAGGGAAGGAAAACAGGTAGAAACAGAGAGAACAAGAGGGAAACAGACTGGAAAGAATGGATGTGAAGGTGTAGTTGGGTTGCCCCTTTGGCTGAGATTAAAAGTGGCCGAGGGCTGACATCACAGGTCAGTTCACACTGGAAAGAACAGCGTGAAGAGTCCTCGCTCGGCAGGAGAGATGGTTCCTCCTTTAGGGAATTTACCTGTTTACTCTCCTCCATTTACCCTCATTGATATGTTTTTAGAGCTGCTTTCAGGCCTTTTCCCAACATGGATTTGGTTCTATTCTGGTTTGTACATCTGATTTCAAACCATTAAAAGTATTTCAACCAAAATCACTTGTTCGGGATAAGAGAAGGTAGTTCTTGACTTAAAAATTAGCAGGTTTTCTTTAAGAACAAAAGTGGGGCTATCAAATTCCACAGAGAATTTTGCACTGTGCAATGCTCTCTGTTATTAACAGATCTTTGATTACAGTGATTGTGCCAACACGCCTTAAGACATCTCCAAAAATGGGCTGCAGCAGGGTCTAACTGAACCACACTCACATTGTGCACACACTGTTCTGACGAGTAAGACCTTTAACTAGAGATGCTGCTTTAAAAATCTGCTAGTTACAAATTTAACATACCTTTATAGTGTGAACGGCATATAAGAGTTTAACTATACATCTCAGATGCCATTTATTGGTCTAATTTCCCATAATTGCATCAAAATATGTGCCAGTTTCACTCTCTCTGTCTACCAACACCAAAAAAGGGTTTAGCTGAATAAACCCATCTTTCATCTTTCTTATTTAAATGGCCTGTGGTTGACCCAAATTTAAAACTTTTCCACATACAAATCCAAATCCTGTGTGTGAACATATTTGGCTTGTAGCTGGTAGTTATGAATTACGTCACTGCAGATATTTTGTTGCTGATAGTGACACCCATGTTAAGTGTTTTACAAAACATTTCCTTACCTGGAAAAATCTATTATATTTACAGCAAAAAATCTTCCCGAAGTTTTCCACGTATTGCACAAATGTCACCCTTCTACAGTCCGATTTTTAAACTGCTGCTGTCTTTTTAGTGATGCAGCCAGTTCGGAGGAAATATACTGTTGAGTTAGGTAGTATTATGAAATATTTAGCTGGATTGTCCCCATCGTCTCCTGCGAGCCTGACAGCTGTCTCCCAGTTTCTGCTCTGCATTGCTGCCCAGTTTACCCGTCAGTGGGGGGGAGTGCGGTTTGGAGAGGTAATATTGCATCAGCAAGCGATACCTGTGTATTTAATAAGTATTGTAGCAGTTAAAAAATGTATTCATTTTTAGCCCCACCCTCTTTCATCCCCTCTCTCTATCATGTTCAGGAGCCAAGTTGTTCTACGGTGGCAATGCGACAACTGGTGCCTCTTGGCTCCCCCTAATATCACCCACCACCTCCCCCCCTCTGAGGCAAACAATCTCTCCTCTCGCTCCTCTCAGCTCACTTGCTCTTCTCTGTTTATTGCACTGCGCTGCCGATGTGATGGGAAAACAATGGAAGGCGTAAAAAGGGCAGCAGAGGGGTAATCTCATATTTAAAAATGAGCAGGAGGTGCATGTCCATAACACGAGAGGGGGAAACTGGAAAAAAATAATCATCACTGCCGGACTCGCCTCATACCTGAGCTCCTTCTCACAGCCCCAGATTCTTCTCAATTACAACAAAACAACTTCTCATCCTCCCTCTCCTCCCCCTCCACCTCTCTCTTCCTCACACCAGGAAAGCTCTCTAGTGGCGATTATCTCGTCCAAGTCTAGCTATTCATATGTGCCAGCACTGAATGTATTGGAGGAGAGGAGAGAAGAGGCAGTGGGTAAGTGGAGGGAGGTTGGATGGGGGCAGGGCATGGCTTTCATCATATATGAGAGAGAGAGAGAGAAAAAAAAAAAAACCCAGCAGCCAAGAAACCAAGAGAGCGAGCAAAGATTTTCTGAATCACAAAAGAGCGACAGGGAGAAGAGGAGGAAGGAGAAGACTGAATGAGCCATTCTGCTTCACATCTCCCGCCAGATCTCTCTCATCTCTCTTAGTCTGTCTTTCTTTCCCTTTCTCTCCCTCCATCCAACTCTCCATCCCTTGCAGGCTGAATCCATAATGAGTGTTTCTATTGCGCAGCATGGCAGGGTGTGGCGACTACTGATATTTCATACAATGGGATTCAGTTACATCCCATACAATTCAAGTTGGTGGTGAAAAACAGCTGTGTTTTCCCTGTAAAGAAAACTAACAAGCAAAACAATAACGAAGAGGCTGCTGGTGAATTTATCGTGTATTCACAGACAAACATGCCTCTCAAGGCTGCCTCTTGTAATTTATTTGTAGACAATGCATATAGTGGTACTTATAATAAATAACAGGGCAAATAAGGGCATGTGAAAGAAAATATATTTTACCAAACAAATTAAAAACACAAAAATTAAATCTGAGGCAAAGACCAACAGAAGTGACAGAGAAGATAGAGGAAAAAATGGAGAGCATCGTACTACGCTTACCTCACCTTACGATACTTACAAATAACTTTCAGATATAGATATGCAATTCAATCCATTTTGACCGCAAGATTGATAATCTGTCAATGATGGATTATTGCTATTTGATGAAATTTGCATGTTTTTTAATGTTATTTAAGCTTTGGGAAGAGAGAGCAGCAAGATTCTGAAAAATGAACATGATAAATGCTTAAATCCTGCAATAACACCACTTTAATCCCACTTAACTACAATGCAGTTTTTGAATTTCGCACCATGCAAAAGTATGTCAGTCTTAAAAGCAAACACACTCAGACTGGTGGGGGGGGGGGGGGGGGGGGGGGGGGGGGGGGGGGGGGGGGGGGGGGGGGGGGGGGGGGGGGGGGGGGGGG
>JAPZDV010000120.1:0-15501 GCA_029814665.1 Acanthurus lineatus
CTTACCAATGACATTTTGTTAAATTATGAGAGAAATGTTACCTTCAATAGTTCACTGATTGTCTGCACTCTTAACTCTGCTTCCTATAAAGATTGTGCAATAAAAATTGAGTCACTAATTACAAGTGTAATTGTACAGTTATATTTTCACAGGTTATCAAAACTCATGTACTTCATTAAGTAAGAGAGTATTTTTTCGCATACCCATAATTTTGTTTTGGCTGTAAAAATTGTTTTGTTTTGCACATTCTGCTTAGTCTCAGCAGCAGGCCTGTCCTAGTCTGGTTAAGCCATGTTTTTAATCACACTATACCATGTTCTGTCCTTGAACAGGATGGACACTAACTTGATGCCAGCTGGATGTCAAGGTTGAAAAGGAAATGGGCTTCACTGAGATGTACAAGATCAGATAGGGCACCTCCACACAACGAGATGAGTGCATTATGTTGATTAGGCCTTTTATTAAAGCTGTGTGAACATAACAGGTGGTTCGATGTGTAATCGGTGGGATCTCAGTAACTGATAAGAAAGGTTTAATGCGCTCTGATTTATTCTGAAGGAAGTGTGTGTTTTCTCGTCACCCACTGCCCTCATGTCCAAATACATTATCTTGGACTTAATCAGAAGCCTATTGTATTACAGCATGTATTTCACTAAGAGATGAAGATTCAGAGAGAACTGAAGCACATTTCCAAAAATTAAAGTTTGTGGTCATGTGGCACTTATCAATCCCACTGCATCATTAACCTCTTCATCCCTGCTGGAGTGGTCAGTGGCTCCGTCACAACTCATGTTTCATGAGCAGACATTACTTAAACCCACAGACCTTTATTTAAAAATCTACTCTACATCCCAGTGGTTTTAAAATACCACATATGCTTAGATGCATATCGTTAGGCATGCCATTTAATGGCACCCTCACAATATATGTTGTCTTGTTTTTATTTGGTTCAGTCAGCATAAGCATCAGTTTCTAGAAATGTTTCAAAAATACAGATGACTTTGTAAACTGTATGTCCCAGTGTCAGCTAAAACACAAGTAAAAATCTTTTAACTTTCAAGATTTTTAGAGCTGCTCCAACCACTTTGTCTATATTAAAAACAAATTAGTCACTTAAAGTGACAAAACTTGAGAGAGTTATTAGCTGCTCTGCAGTTTCCTTTAGTGCAACACAGCTTGTTGCTTCTTTTAGCGCCCTGTTTTGGTTTTCCAGGCAGTGACATACTGCTTTGGTACAGTCTCAACAAGTCTCATTAATCAGCTTTTAGGCAGCTGTCTTCATTGGGAAATAGCTCTTACACACAAAAGTTCACTACCTTCTGCAAATAGCTAAAAAAATGTAAAAAATGCTTCAAGAGGGAAAATCTGATTTACATTTATCATGTGAGTAGAATCACATCTCCAAATAAATGATCATGAGCCTTAGTGTCTGCTGGACTACTGAGCATGGCTGCACTTCCTACTGATCGTCATGCAGATGCCATAAGAAAAGTTAACAAGGCTGAATATCACGAAATAAGAAACACAATGTTTTAATAACAGACATTGTGAAATTTATGGATCTGGTTAAATTTAACACAGCAAAAACTATGTAAAAAACAAGGCATTAAACACTCCCAAGCAATATTAAATATGTTTGACAGAGAGGACTGTTATATTTCAAGAGGGGGAGCAAAATTTAAAAAAACTCAGCATCTGTACAACTATGAAGAGCATTTTTATATAAATGCGTGGAATGGCTTGGAGCTGGATTTTTAAAAAATAAATCACTTCAAAAAGATATACAAAAAACTGTTTTTAAGAGATATATGGTGAGGAGATTGTTAATTATTTAAGATTATCGACAAGCAGTAGATTATAGACACATTATGTTGGGATGGTTAGTTATAATTATTATGGAATAGATTGGTGGAAAGGGTTGTACAAAATATTTGAATAAAATGACATAAATCATATACTTCAAGATTATCAATTCATAAATAGAATAAACAAGTTTATACCACATTCCACTCTTTTTTGAACATATACCTTCTTGATTATTTATATTTATTAATAGTCTTGTTTTTATATTGTTGTGTTTCTCCAGTGTTAAAAAAAAGATTTTTCATTCAAATAAATGGCAATGACATGTCAATGATCTGTTTACAACTTGTTTGTATGGTCTGATGTGGCTATAAAATTAGACAAAGGCTAAATAAGTACAGTCCATTTAAAATATAAGTTTAATGAGAGGTTGTGTTTAGTGATTTTAAAAAGCCAAAGTTAGAGTTAGTGGAATTTATTTTAAATTCAAATCAGAAATGATAATTTATGCATACCAACACAGTCTTTTTATTTTGTTGTCACATAGTAACGCACTTTAATCCATAAAGTTTGTGTAGATGGACATGAATCTTATAGATTTTTAGCGACACTCAGCATGACCATTTTTATTAACTGTTCCATATCTGTATGAATGAATAATGGAGGATGTGGAATGAATGGCAGACATACAAAATGCAGGACCCTAATATGTAAATTGAATTTTAGTTTTGTCTGTAGATAAGATTAGGTAAAGTTTACAATCACTATCATGAATGTTGTGTTTGTAAAATAGTTAAAAAACTTTATTTATAGCATCTATATTATATTCCTAAATTGGAAGTTGTGCTGTCTGATATTAAAATAATAACAATTTGTATCCATGCATGTACATCGATCCTACTGATTACATTTCATGACAGTTTTAAGACCTGCTGTGATACTGAGCTGTGTGTACAGGAAATAACCCAAACTTAAATTAACTTAAAACAAATTATCTGTTTGGTGTAAATCTCTGTTTTGTGTCTGTTATTGCAGGGGTTACACTTATTTATGAGCCTACAATGAGCTGACATGTATGTTTATGTTGATACAAAGCAAAAGGAAAAAGCTTGACTTAACATTTATAATTCTGACTTTTTCTTCCTTATCATTAAGACATTCAGATGATGATTGTGGTGAATGTACTGTATCCAAAGAAACTGTTGTAGTAACCCTGAAATTGGTTTCAATATATCATGTAAAAAGTAGCCTTTTCTGCTCTTAAGTGGCACAGGTAGAAACAAGGGGATGTAGAAGATTATGTAGCTACATGGACATGCAATGGTAGGAGAGGACTTGACCCTGTTATACTCAAAATAAATAATTCTTTAAATAATGATCATACATATGATATATAGCACTCTAAATGAGGTAGACTACCATCCAGGCATTTTGCTTTGTTGCAACACAAGAAAGATGTGTTTCCTGTGTGGAAATTGCAGTGTGACATCAAACCACTTCTCACTTACTCTGGAGTCACCATGTTGAAACTTCCATGACAGACTTGTTGCATGTTGACCATAAAGAATGGCATAATGTCTTGAGCCACTGAATGCAAAATGTTTTGATGTAAGGAAACTTAATTACTATTTTCATAAAAGTTGTTTGTTAACTTAATACATAAACAAAATTTGAACACAGAAATGAAAAAGAAAACTCTGTAAAGCCTTTATTGAGCACAAAGCAAAATGAAACACAGAATTGGCACGAAATGTAAACTGAAAAAAACAACTTCTCTTTTAGTTTGTAATCTGTTTTGAATATGTGTATGATCTGAATAAATATTTCCATCGATAGATTCTGGTAATTGTTTTAATAATGTAAGTGTGCTACATCCCACCCACAGATGCAACCCTGGAAAATTGAGCTAAGTGGATTAAAATTATCACAAATATTTCTGTGAATATTTTCCTAATTAATTTGTAAAGTATTCTAATTACAATAAAAACTGTCATTTCTTCCACATGTTTTATATGGATTAATTTTCCATTCAAATATAATATTTTGTACTTATTACTGCTAATGTTCAGTCACAGTTCACAAGGTAATATCAGGAATAATCTGTGTGATTATTTCGTACAGATAGATAATCTTTTACAAAAAGAGTCACAAGAATGTTTTCCATGTGCTAATATATTTGAAAAATTACAAAGTCTTGAAGTCTTTATGCCAAGCTGTGCTTGGCATGGAGCATCTCAAAGAGCAGACTGTTGCAGGGCACTTCCCCACTCAGGTGTTTGCAGTACAGGTAGTCTTCAGCCAGAGTGCCAAGAGAGCGAAACTCTGACAAACACAACAGCAGATGAGCAAACCGCCCAAGAAGGTGAGAAGAGGTGCACAGTGTGTACTCTAGCAGAGCTCCCTCTACCTGCTCCTGCACACTCTCTATGTACTGATGGTCTTCAAGCTGTTTCACATCTGGTTAGAGAGGGAAAGGGGAATTAACAACCAATACATTTACCTAAATCAAATATTATTCAGTCTTTCATACAACAGCGTAGAGAACTGGAGAATAATGAAGTACCATTGTTGGTTACTAGTTATTCTTCCTCTTTTGGACCTGTCTCCATCAAAAGTTCATTTAATTATAAACCACTTGAACCAAGTATCCCATTGAGTTCTCTCTGCAGACCCCTATGAGGCATCTAAATGAAATGACTTTGACCAAATATCAAATAAAGGGTTAACAAAGCAATAGTTGTGTTCAAGATAAAGTTACACATCAAGGACAGAAAACAGATACACACTTAATATTAGAGATTGATGTAATAATTTGGCCACAGTTAAGCACATTGACCATGTACAGTCCAGCTAGGACCATAGTTTTGTTGTTGAAAATGTAGTCTACACAATTGGAGCAATGCATGACCAGTGAAGTACAGCAAAATCCTCGAGAGTAATTTGTTACTGGGCATCCTTGTAGGGTAGAGAGCACTTCCCCCAGAGGTGGGGCTTATTTGACAGAAAAAACTAATGCAGAGCAAATTTATGCAGAGCAATCTTTCTTTGGTCTGAATGCATTAACAATCCAGAAATTATTCCTGTGTTCCTGGAACAGCCCTTCAGATGAAAACAGGCTATAGTTGTATGCTTTATTTGTGGCTAAAAAAATACTAATAAAACATTTTACTATGAATTTATCAAATCAGTTTTAAACTTCAAGACCCAATATTCCCAAAATTAAGTTTTTTGGATAAAAGCATCAGTTCTCACTCACCTGGGTTAAAGAGGATGAGGAACTTGATGCATGCGAACTCTTGGCGATCCACCTTTAGGATGTGGAGCTTTCCAAGCAGCTCTTTTCCTCTCTGGACAAGGTTGGCCAAGGTAGGACTAGCTTGAGAGGCTAATTCTGACAGCTCCATCTGAACCAAAGAACATAAGTACTGACAGTGTTTTTGTAAAAGCAAAATAGGACTTAAAAAGGCTCATTAAGGCTTAGACAAGCAGGGTCCAGATGACATCACTCCAGGATGTGTTATGCTGTGGCTCTCACTCATTTAAGCAGCAAGTAAGGTCACCTGATGGAGAGGAAGTGGATGAAAGAAGAACTTCCAGATTTATTGTTACACTGCATGAGATCCTTGGAGACCAAATAGACTGATAAACAGAGCTTTGTTTTGTCTTACACCCAACTGTAAATGTTCACCCTATAAGACTTAACAACATCATCCAAATGCCTGGCTAGACAGATGACTGTTGCTTTCATGAAAAGCAGGCAGAGCACACCTGTAGGTCTTTTCCAAACACTTGTGCCGGCATGACTTGGTTCAATTTGACTCAACACATTAGCCCAGCATGGCAGGGGTTTGCATTTCCATTTAAACAGGGATAGCTAACATATCTCTTATCTCACTTAGTTAGTGAATGCAAGTTAATACACAGTAACAGACTCTTTCATATCAGTCTTACATTTTCTTTAAGAAATAAAGGGAACACTTCCTTCACAGCAAATTATAAATTTGGATCACCTTTACTTTGAAATTCAAGGATGCTATCATATCTCAACCAAATCCAAGCACAAAATAATACTACAGCATAGATTAATTGCATAATATTTTTATCTCTTGCAAATAAGAGGAAAAGGGAAAAAATGCAAAACAGAGGTGACTCACTTCCTGCCCAGTGACCAGGAGCAGACTGCCCTCTCTGCCATACAGGACCTGTCTGGAGATGATGTCTAGGAGCAAGAGATCACTCCAACAGCTGAGCAGCAACTTCATCTGGTCACTCACCTTGGAGCAGAGAGAAGGAGTTCAAACCTTTCAAGTGTGGGTTTTAACCAGCTTTTTAACTGTGTTTTGAGACAAGGCCCTTTCAAGCAAACTGAGCAACCTCCAACCTAGAAGGTTGTCAGTGTAAGCATGCTAACATGCTCACACTTACAATATTCAAATGTTTAGTAAGTAAAATGTGGTTGTTGGAAATGTTGTCAGTTTTGCATGTATTTGTTCTTCATCACTGAAGGTGATCTCTTCTTCCACCCTTATTTAGAAATTCGTAATCTATGAGTAGTAGTAGTACAGTAGACAGTGAAAAGCTTGTAAATACGGAAGGTACCAAACTTGAAAATGATCTTATCCTTTGGTGTTGTAAATTGTCCATCAACCAGCACATGTTTTAGTTGTTGCTAGTTGCTGTCAGAGGATAGATCAAACAGACAAACACCAGACTCTCACCCAAGTTCATGTGTTATTGTGTAAAGTCAAACATTATGTGGTTTCCAAGCTTACTAACCGAATATCTTTACCAGAAACAGTGACCTTTCCTTAAACTTAATCAAGTAATGTTGCCATTTGTAAAACCATTTTACAATAATTCAACCAAGTTTTTTCAATTTTGGAGCTAATGTAAACTTTAAACTCTGTTGGTATCTGGAGAATTTTACATCATGATGTCAAAGACTATATCGTCTATTCTAAACATCATACCTTCCGAAGAATTGAACCGTTCTTGGTTTCCCACAAAATTGTTTAAAATGTGACAGAGTCCAATACATTAACTTGTTATCTAAGTTCATAGTCCCATCCAGATTTACTTTATTCTAAAATCTTCTAAGGTCAACATCTCCCTGTCTGAAGATTCAGAAACACCAAAACAGCAGATGACTTTCCTGGGATGATACATTGCAAAAATGCAAGTCAGCCTTTTCATGGCACAAAAAAATAAATTAAGGCAACATCAAATACATAATAGATTATAGTACACCCTGTCATAGATATGTAAATCACGTGTAAGAGATGAAAGTAATTGCACAAAATGTTGTGGTGTTGCTGAAGGAACTCTAGTCCATATGTTGTGGGACTGCAATAAAATCAGAGATCCTTTTAGTGAAGCAAGCAATCATCCACACTAATATAACCATCCCATCCTACCACAAACATGTATTGTGGAAGATTTGCACAATTTTGGCGAGATATCATCAAAGAGTCAAAGTATTCTTATCCCACTATGCAGGTAATTCTAGATAAATATACCTACCCAGAAAGAAATGATAACTGAAGCCACTGAAATGATTAATTAGACAAGATAACTTTTACACTGCAAGAGTCAGAATACACTGAAACATGGGCATCTGTAGGACCATGATTAATGTCATTATGAATAAAAAAATAAAAAAAATAATTAAAGAAATTCAATTGTAATTTTTTTTTTTATGATGGAAATTGAAAATTGTCTTCTATATGTCAGTTCTGCCTCACAGACGAAAGATGAAAGAGTGAAAACTCAAAAACTGCAATAATGATCTCAATTTATCTTGCATGAGGTAGAGGTTTGGCTTTGACTTGTAATTTGGTTTGGTGTGGGGGTTGAACTTGTCAGATTGATCTGTTTATTTGTCTATGAAATTTTGAAATTAAAAACAAATTTTGCCTGACCATGTTACATTATCACATTTGTTATTGTTACCATGACAAAAAAGGCTCACTATGTTCCTTTTTGCACACATTATGCATACAGTGTTGAATGATGAGCACAAAACTTAAAATGTGTGACATGACACACAGAGTGCTCTTCAGAGTAGTGTGCTGTTTATACTCCATCCTATGATGACATGATCACACTGTTCAAGACAGGTGCAGCAGCTGGCAGAGGAAATATAATCTCAGCTCATACACCTGAGCCACATGTGCATCTGAGTTGAAAGCTGAGTCTGATTTGAACAGAAGATGTACTTTACATGTAATAAAGTACCTTATTTGTCAGTTTATGTATCAAAATATTGCTAGTTTATTCCTTTATTTTGAAGAAAGCCTTGTTTTTATTTTGAATGTTTTGCAATTTAAGTTTTCAGTCATTGAAACGCTGTGCTTATCAAAGTAACAGCGGAGATCAGCAGTGATAAAAAGATTTCCACAGCAGCAGGAAACACAAGCAGGTTGTAACACACCAACAGATTACACAGATTATCCAAACCTCTTTTTAACTTGGCATAAAAGAAGGTGTATCTGAAAATGTACACCAGATAATTTAAAAACTGATTAGGACTTTTGTTTTGTAGAAACTGCAAATTAAATTTTGACTTCAGATGTCAGGTAACTATAGTAAGTAAATATAGTAAATCCCCACTAAAATGGAGTGAAAAGAGAAAGTCACAGAAAAAGTTAAGTTTTAATAGAGGCAAATATCTCAAAATTGTGTTTAAGTACAGTGCCACTAGCAGAAATGCAAAGATATAATGCTACAATAAAGGAAAATAAATCAAATCAAAGATATTTGTGGACAACAGAAATATAATTTTGACATTAACACTCATATGATGAACATACACATGAGTCAAGTCTTATGCATAAACTAATAAAGAACAGCGTGGACTGAATGACTGAGTGCAAAAACCAAAATGAACGGATAGGGCCTCACCTTGAGCTGCTTGAAGAAGATGGATGTGCGAGCCCACTCCACGATGGAAAACAGCATCTGGTCAGCCATGAAGCACATCTGACTGAAGGTGCTGAAGTTCCCTTGATTGTCCCTGTCCATCTGTTCCTGCAGAAGACGAGCGGTGATCTTATTCTGCAGCTGCAGCTCATCTGGATCACAACGCATGAACTCTATCACAAGATGAGGCAGCCTGGGACCTTTTGCAGAAAATGGTCTTGAGTATACCATATCTGAGCCGTCTCTTGCAGTAGAGCCAAATGAACTTGCACAGTTATTGATGTGCTCTGATTTGATGGTCCAGTTTGAAAAGGAGGTGCACTGGTACTGGTTGGCACCAGGTGAGCTGAAGGGTAGGAGTGAACTCAGCGATGGAGGGTAGCAGTTGATACTGTGGTGGGTTGAGGTGATCAGAGATGAGCTGCTCTCTATTCTGAATCCACTGGCTTGAATCAGAGCTCTTCTCTGCTGCTTGAGGGCTCGATCACGCTTGTACATGGGGCCAAACTTGTTTCTGCCACCTCGCATTCGGTCTGCTCGAACAGCTGATAAGAAAAAGATGATTTGTTGGAGCAATACATTTTTTGTCATTGTCACTGATGTGTGACTTTGTCTTATTGTGCATGGTGAGGTCATGGTGAGCAAATCCTAGAATGTGAATGGACTTCTCTGGAAGTGTACCTTATAATTACAATGTGTCTTTTCTGGCAAAATACAAACTCTAAACTCAAATATTATCTATTTTTGATCACATGAGGCTAACCTTAACTTACTAAAATTGGAATACATGGTAATGTTTTAGATAATGAGCCACTAATTAGAGTGATATCAGTTAATATATCTGGGTAATCAGTAAAATACTGGGCATATGTGAATGTACAGGTGAGGAAGACAAAAAGAATTTGAGACAGACAATAGCAATAAATAAAAACAACAGCGACAACAATCAAAACATTATTATTATTATTATTATTATTATTATTATTATTATTATTATTATTATTATTAATAATAATAATAATAATAATAATAATAATTAATCCATTAATTATTCTAATTTTTCTCTTTGTTGCATCCTGCCTTTCCCTAGTTTCCCCCTTGCTTCACTGTGGTGTAGCACTGCCCTCTTTGGCTGACAACAGGAAACTTCATGCAATAAAGTCTGATACGCCAATATCCAAGGAGGGTGGGTGACGGTCACAGACAAGCACTGAAATAATAGAACTTTTTGCTGCAAGATTAAAAGTGCATCATTCTCATAAAAAGTTGACACCCAGTGTGTTCTTAAACTATGAGGACAAATGCAGACAAAAAAAGGAAAAATGACCAGTTAAAGAATGAGCTAGCCACCAGGGACCAAGTTAAGTCTAATTTTGCTGCTCTGGTTTCTCTTGCTTTCGGAATTGATAACAGACTAAGAGAACACTGCCAGGAGAAGGCAAGCCATTATTTTTCTTTTCTCTCCTCATGTTCTGTTCACCAGTCTACACACAGGTTCCTGAGTTCACCCCCCCAGCAGAGGTTACTGTTCAGACAAATGACTCACTCACAGAGGGGGCCATGCAAATTGGTTGTGCTTGCCTATTAACCACAGAGAGGACTCCAAGATTATGGGCGGATTCAGTTCATCTAGTGCTTTTCATTCATGCCTGGATGCTTTGCCAGTCAGCCTCCAGATAGCTTCCAGGAGTGTTGCCTGCTCTCCCTGCCTCACCTCCACTCTTGCCACCTGCCTCTGCTATGCCACGCCCATTACCACCTATAATTTTTTTCCCCAACATTGTGAAATGTTCAAAACTTACTTTTTCAAACTCCTCTGAGGGGTTTCAGCCTATCTGAAAATGAAGAATTTCCAAAAGTTGTAATATGCACAAATTACTAACCAACAAATCTTTGTAACTATAGATGAAAACACAAACTTAGTCATTTCTTGGCCAAAGTTAAAAAAGGGGTTATCAAAGCAAAACTTGAATTCCTGTGTTGACATGTGTCTCTGAGGCTTACTGTCTAATTTAGACAACAGTGGCCACTAAGGGGTGCTACAAGTGTAAAACGTTTATATCTCATGAACAGCTCGTCCAATCTTTACAGAATTTGATGGCTACTTTTTAGGGCCACTCCAAAGGCCATTCCAAGAAGGTTGCAGTGATTGGAAAAAGTGGGCATGTCTTTTAAAAAAAAATGTTTAAATCATCTGATGTGGTAAAGTGAATAGTAAGTAACTTGCAAGGTACATAGAGAATGACTTCTCCACCTTCATCTGACTTTGAAAAATCCCATTTCAATCTGTTCCCTGAATGAAGCTGAATCAGATGACCTAAGCTGCATCCATTTTTAATGGAAAATTTTTGGCAAAATTGCAACATATGAGAAATTTACTTTTTCAAACTTTTTAAAAAGGTTATCAAAATACTCTCCAAAAGCAGTGAAATGTGCAAATTATTAACAATCAAATTTTAGCAGCTAGCGATCACAACACTATTTTTGTTTGTCTTATTCAAAGTACATACTATCAATACAAAACTTAAAGGAATTGTTTGTCATTCTGAGGCTAAAATCAGTTAAATTTGCCACCAGGTGGCACATTAAACCCTAAAGTTTGAATGTCATAGAAACTGCTTCAATTTGCATCAAGTTATAATGAAAAAAAATATTTTGATTGCAAAAGATTGCATTGAACATCCCACAACTTTTTAACCAATATATTCCCTGATTGGAGCTGAAACAAATATCAAGTGCCCCACTCAATTCTGCAGTAATTTTTTCTTAAAAATTAGAAAAATGCACTAAAACTATTTTTTAAAACTGCTCCATGCATATTTAAGAAATTAGTTTGAAACTTGACAAATTTAATTCATCACGAGCAATCAAAATCAAACTTTTGCATATCTTGGCCAAAGTAAATCCTCTCTACATGAAATTTAAGGGGCTGGTTTGCTTGCCTTTCTGAGGCCATGGGTCAAATTTGAACGGAATAACACACTAGGTGGCGCTTTAAGTATTAAAAGTTTTTATCTCATCAAGGCTAATCTGATTTGTACAAAATTTGTGTAAGTGTGTGTGTGTACATTTAAGGGGCACTCCTGAGGATAAGTCTGAAATTTCATACTGATTAGACAACTTAAGTTGGGGTCCAACTCATTACTAAAAATACACACATCTACACAATTTAACTATCAAATGAGTAAATCGATAAGTAGATAAATTATATGATAAATAAATACGGAGAGATATAAACAGATAACAGTAAAGAGAGATATGCATGGATAAATAGATAAATACACAGATAAATATTTAAAGTAAGACATATCAGTTCGCAAAGTTGTAAGAGAAGAATTTAATCTGGCCCAAATGATTGAAAACAGGGAGAGAGAAAGACTGAAAACATTTATTTTTGTGAGTAAAGGCAATTACACATCCCACAATTTATTTCAAATCCTTAAATTAATTGATGATGCTTTTCCAATAGCTTTTCCTTATCTTTAAAAGCAAACATGTTTAAAAAATTATGTATTCTATGGGTTTTGTGGATGAGGAGGGGCAAAATGGCTCACCAGCACCCTCTAAACAGAAGCCCCAGCAGCCCTTTTTTATGTATATGTACAAAATGTTGTGCACTTATGCATCATACCCAGATGTACAAAAAAGTATTTTGAGACCTTAGACTAAACTCAAGAGGAAGTGTGCTAATTTGGATTAAAAAGTTATCAGTCAAAAGTAATTATTTTGCAATAAAAACTAAATGCCAATGCAATGGTTTGTGTAACTTTTTGACTACTCAAACAATTTTGATTTTATTAGCTATCAAATTTTGAAACTTCAATCATAATTGTCTGCCTCCTAACTTGTGTCTAACAGAGGCCCCTACTTTCAAAAGTCTAAATCTGACTGCTTTCAAACCTACATGGATGGAAAGATAACAAAACTTCCTACCTGGATATAATTAGTTTATGTATTATTTGGCCAAATTTATTGGATCTGTTAGGAGCTTTAAATTTGGCACACATGTCCGGTTCCGAAAATTGCCATGTAGTTTTGTACAAGGGCGTGAAAAAAAAAAAAAAAAATGGCAGTAACTCACTGACTCTTAAACCAATCACCATGAATCTTGAAAGAAAGGTTCAGATGGGTCCCATAAGAGGGATGCAATGGCACATTATATTTGAATGATAGGGGACACCAAAAATGCTAGAAATGTGTTCCTCAAAATACACTGGAGAAAATTTCACCAAATTTGGTATGTGTAGTCTGGGGCTTGGTATTACTTGGTAACAGAACTTTGTCCAATTATAGAGTTGTAGGATATGTGATGACAAAACACATGTGCATAGAGTCCCATTACTCCTTTAACTTGATTAAAATACCTGGAATTACATTACTCACTTTTGTGAAGTCCAAAACAGGCCAATGGCCATTTACAAATTTATTTTGGTCAATTGAGCTGCTTTCTTGCTGAACATGTTTAAGGCTGATGTTTAATTTTGTGATAAAGAAAGAAATGTATGAGTTCTCTCAGTCCTCCTCCCATTAAACAGACTGCTCAAAATCTATAGCTTTCAAATAACTTTATTCAGAACTCTTGATTTGGATTTTTGAAAGAAACCTGAGCAAGCATTCAGTTATTTTACTTACCAGTTAATCAGCGTTGAAAGTGTGAATACAATAAATTACATACAGCAAGAGCACTATTAATAGTCTGAACAATATTAATGTCAATGTTGGTTAATACAAAATCAACAGTTTGAGGCATAAGAATAGGATGTGCGATCTATAGATAAAACACTGAACACCATAGACATTATAAATGTCTCAAAAATTATGCAGGAATAACTCATAAACTGGGGCATTTAAAGTGACATTGAAGAACTTTGAGTTTTTTGTTGATTTTATTCTGTTGGCTCCTTTGGACCAAAGCAGTAATGACAAAAGCGCCTACTGTGGTATATTTCAAATGATTTATGTCCATGATAATCTTTGTGCGCGTGCTGTCAACATCTGGATCAAACTTTATATGCTTGATGAGAGTCCCAGCTGGAACACATCTGTGTGCCAGTGTTTTGCCATATTCACAGCACCACCTTCAGGCTACAGGAAATGACTCTCAATTACCATGTGTCATTTTGAGCTTTTAGCATGGAAGGAAATTTGTCAGTCAAGGGATTTCTGTAACCTCACCAAACTTGCCACAGTTGTCATACGTGCTGGATATCTTGTTTACATTTCAGTAGTGGGCTGATTGGACTAGTGAGCTGTGTGGTCATCTCATAATGAATGCAATGCTGCTTGCAGCTTAAATTTTTGGCACATTACTGTGATTTGTTTGAAATGTTGCTGTCATATGATCTTCTTGTTGGTCCTCAGAAGAATAGCTGTAAATTTTCAACAGGCAACTCAAGATAGTAGGGAAAAACAAAGTTATAATTGCTCTGGAATGTTGTTTCCTTAGGATGTGGTCTGTAGTCAGTCATTCTGCCTTCTGCCCTGCTTTACCTTAACTTTCACCCTAACCATGGCAAGCATTTTTTTAGACAGTCTGACCGATGCAATTTATTTTAGCCTTTTTGATGTATTAGTGGGCATGAGATACATTTCTTTCCCATGTAGTTAATTGTATGCACAGGATAGATGTATATAATTTGTTGCAAGACCATTAATACAGAACAATGCAACGTCTTAATCCAAGTAGATGTAGCACAGGTACACAACTGTGCCTAAAGCTGCACACAAGTCTTTAACACCTTTAGATATCACTTATTATAGACAGATGTTTTGTGCCAGCTGTTTACACTATCAAAGCTTTTCAAAGGCATTCAATCTTACTGACCCTTAGCTAACGCCTATATGCAACATTTTAAATGCATCATGTAAAGCCTTTAACTTTTGACTTAACTGTTAAATTTGCAGTGTTTTATTTAGCCCCTTTTTGCCTTCAGGACCACATTTGGGCAAAAGCTATGACTAAGTGACTGCCCACCATCCTGGAAGAAGCAGACTGTGTTCAGTGTAGGTTAACTACTCTAATGAATTCAGGTCAGTTGCCAGGTAGACCTCCTTATTAAGCAGTTAGCAAAAAAAATTGCTTGCAGAGTGTAGGTATACATGAAATCCAACCTTACTAAGTGGTGGGTTGTTAGCCTACCTATGCATTCAATGTATTTCAGATCTCTGCACACAAATGATCCAAAATCTGAGAAAGAATTTTATTCACACCCAAAAACATTCTGAGCTCTCTATGAAGCAAAACACGGCACAGATATATTTTCTCTCTATGTCCACAGCAATTACGTTTGTGAGTATGACATTAAAATCACTGATTAAAACAATGAACAAAACTACAAAAATAAAACAAAAGTAATAAACTGAAATATTCTTCCATTTTAGAACAAAGATAAGGTCCTCAATTAGACCCTTGAGGAAGTGAGAGGCAAGAAAGACATAAATGCCCTTAAGGTTAAGTCTGAAAGAATTAGTTCTGACAAGGATGAGGACACTCAACATCTTACCATTTCACCTGCTCAACCTATTAATAACTGATTTTAGAAGTGAACTCTAACCACATGTTTAAGCTCACTTTACAGGGAGAATAACAACTTTGTCATTAGTGGAAAAAAGCAAGACACAAAAAGTCAGTGATCTGTTCTACTCTTTGTTTGTGTGTGTGCGTGTGCGTGTGCGTGTGTGTGTGTGGTGGGGCGGGGGGGGGGGGGGGGGGGGGGTATTTAGATTATTTTTAAATTTTTAAGATTTCCAAAGGCAAAATGTTTTAAAAACAAAAAATGC
>JAPZDV010000121.1:0-15489 GCA_029814665.1 Acanthurus lineatus
ATCTACTAATACATTATAGAACCAAAAATGAAATTACATAATTTAAAGTAACTTAAAAGTAACATAAATTACATAAGAACATAGGATACTGTAATATGAAAAGAATGAGATTAGCTCAATTGAATTACTTTTGCCTGAAAATGAATTATTCTTTCTCTCACACTACCTGTTACACTAGGATTCACTAAAGAAGATTTAGACATATAGAAGTCCTACCATGAGAGACTTCAGATCAATCGGTAGAAAAACAAGAGCATTACTTCTGTTCCACAATTTATTCAAATATGACTGAGAGATTGTTTGACATTAATGAATATGCGATCAAATCATGTGTAAAATATCACAAAGCCAAAATGATTCTCAAACTAAGGTTAAATTTGTCAGATTTGCTGCTAATTCAGAGTGTCAATGGTGGTTAAGTTGTTCTGCAAAAAAAATCTATCTGGTTGTTGCTGGTCCTGTATCGAAAATAGTCAAAAACATGCGTGTCAGATCGCAATCCAGCTCCAAACTAATCAATCCCCCAAAGAATTTGAAGGTCTGCTGTGAAAATATGGATCGATGGGGGCTCAGTGCAGTAGAGGAGCAATTATTATTGCGAGATACATACCTGAGTGTATTGATTTTCCTGCCTTTATCCCTGTCAATCATCATCTACACACAATGTGCTATGATATGAATGTATACCATGAATCATATTGTTTTAACTAGACTGTTACGAACACACACGCACACACGTTGCCCTCACCAATGAACAGACCAAAGTAAATATTAAAAGGTAGAGCAACAACTTCCCCGGCTCTCCTGCAGTATAATAAATCTGCTGTCACGATTTCTCAGGGAAAAAAAGAAATAACACATTTGTATGCACACAGATAACTACTTTCCTCCAGCGAGACCCACCAACCTCCTTTCTCACTCCGAACCGTAACGGATACAGTTACACCACATACCAAGCGAAAGGAGCTCCGGTAAAAATCCCCTAATAGAACAGGATATCACTTTAACAATCCAGCACCATTCATCATGTTTTTTAATAACATGTCATGTGGCATGAAATGACTCAGGTGTTATGTCATCCCTTGTCATTCAGAGCAGGTGATTACAGAAAATAATACACATAAAATGTCTTCAGTCGTAAAAAGAACAAAGAGTGATTTTTTTATCCTCCAAACATAAACATGCTATCAGCATCGCCTGCAGGCTGAACATTCCCTGGAGTGAAGTTTCAGGCGAAAAAGACAAGACAGGAAAGCCTTTTTTTAACAAAGGAATATGGATAAATGCAAATAGCAGTTTCAGTATGAACAGTTCCCTTTGGTAGTGTTTAAGTATTAATATATGTACCCTTAACATGTCCAGGTGGAGTTGAACCAAACCCCTTTATATTCGGTGCTTTAAGGTATTTGTATCAATGACATTGCATTTATATGTTAATCATGTGTTTGACATGGAAAAGTATTCGTATCCAGTGACTGCAGCTGGATTATAAATGATTTAGAGTAAGAAGAAATATGATTAACTGAAACGCAGTGCAGCAAAAGTCTCACAAATGGCAATATCACAATAATACAGGAAGTATCAACACCTAAAAACTTTGCCAAGTACAGTTTAAGCTAATTTCCACCCCTGCAGTTGAAATGGAATCTCCGTTATGCTAATAAATTATCTTCTCTGCATATTTTTTTGTTAAAATTGGGGAGTAATTACCAAAGTAGAATCTCAGTTGTGCCAAAAATATGCTAAGTGGATTGAGCATTTTTAACACAACGGGGAATTAAAATTTGGAGAGTGGGGAACATGAGATCATGTGCAATGAGCCATAGCTTTGGACCGAGAGACACTGGAGCGTAACAGAAGTGTTTGCCTCCCTCCTCCCCCCTCCTCTCCCTCACCAGTGACCTTGTTAACCCAGCTACACTTCACTACTCTCAACGCAGGCCGGGGGAAATTTCGTTTAGTTGCCGCTCTGACCCTCATATCAACAGGAATTATTCCCTTACCTGCGTGAATGAGTGAGAGCAGGCTCGGTTCAACTCGGCTTCTAAAAATACTAAATTAGATTGCAGGTGAGTGATATTTTCACAAACCTCTGCTGTGTTAAAAGGGCTAATTTGTACTCAGGCTGTTTTTGAATTTTATCCCTGAAAGCATCTGAAGGTTTTGGTGGACTTCCTGTATGTGATACTCACGTATCACTCAGCCTCTGTGTTCATTTTCTGTTTTTAATTCTGCACTGTTTCCTGGTTCAGCTTGAGGCAGAATGATTCTCTGCCGGCACAGTTTTGACTTGATTGTGATTCTTTCAGCTCACTAGCGCACATTCATCTAACTGCAGGTGCCTGCATACAAATTACACACAACAGCCACAACCAATGAATTTAGTTTTTACGGTGATGCCAGTCATCACTGAGAGATCCATCTGAGATGATGATGAGAGCACCGTGGCAAGCTGGGGATTTTCTCTCTGTGACTCTGAGCCTCGCTGAGCTGCTGCCTTTTTCTCTAAATGACTGAGATTGTGACTGTCGTCCATCGTCTGCGGTCCGCCAGCTGAGGCACTCAGGCTCTGGATGTTTATGTTACAAGTATCAGGAAAGTATGTGATAAAAGAAGTGGACAAATCAGACTCGGTGAGCCTGACGTTTGCCTACACTTGAATCATGCCATCAGGCCATAACAAAGTATTCTGAAAGTAATGGACAAGCTGCAAATTGGCTTGTTCCCAGTCAAGCTGATTATTTGGAGACTATCCCTCTAAGAATGATAGCATCAGTTCTTTTCAGTCAATGGCCCTAAAGAAAGACATGTTTACATCAAGTGACAAAGTAAAGGAAGTCAGGTGATGGTAACAACATTGTATTATTATGTTTGACTTAAGAAAGTGTGCGAACAGAATGACAAAGGTACCCAAACTTTGTCCAAACTTAACCAAGTGTTAGCCATTGAGACATGAAACAGTTTTTTTCAACTGTGATTTGTGACAGTTTTGCAAAGGGCAGACAAACGATGTCAGAGTACTGAGAGTGTTTTCAGAAATGAAAACTCTTCTACGTTGGTTCAGGAGAGTGCAGATAGATGATACATTTGTTGTGTTATTTGAGGATCTTGTTTTTATTTCTAAATGAGGATGCCTCATACGGTATTTTTACAATTAAGTCATAGCCACATGGTGTGATAACAACCTCCAGTGCTGTTTAGCATCTCCATTTCTATATAATTAGCACACCGTTGCTCTTGACCACGATCGGTGCTTGAAATGTGTCCGGGCCTCTAGAGAATACAGCGGGGGCCCGTCCATATTGGTGAGCAGGCTCATCCACAGTTAAAGTGTATGTGCATGGAAACTACAGCTTGCCAAGACAAATGTGTGAGTGTTTAGACCGGCTGAAACTGGTTTGAGGGCTCAGCTGTGATTATAAAACTAGGGTTTAATTAACTATACAGGTGGCCAAATGTTTAAAATAACTCATTTTTCAGTATTTCAGTCCAATTTAATATTAATTCCCAACAACCTGCAGTGCAGTTAGTGCTGTAAGGAGACTGAGCCCAGTTTCATATGAAACTGAATGTTCTGCAGTTTAGCACAAGAGAAATGTTGGCCATGGACATTAATCAGACAGATATGCGACTTTGTCTTCTTGCATATTTTACAGAAACGTACAGTTTCACTTCATCCCTTAAGGACATAAAATGATCGTTTAAATACGTTTATTGAAACTCTATAAATACTAAACTGTATCCTATAAATACACAGTAAAAAAATTCTATCAGCTTTGAGTGCAAGTACTGTGAACGGAGATAAAGCAGTGGCTTGGTCTTTACCAGAGATGTAACTGAAAGTCCCTGCCTGCAATGATATCGATGTGCCTTTTCATTAAAGTGGATCATATCCAGTCGCTTCTCTTTTGCTCGGTAAGTGTTTATTTTTTCGTCGAGCATCACTGCAGTCACACAGGTAGCAGTTCCACCTACTCTGTCATCCTTTAACAAGGCCGACTGCTAATTCATCATTGCTGCCGTGTTTGGAAGAGCTTTTAAAGAGCAAACTAATTATGAGAAACAAATGAGACACCCCCTATTTACGACAACACAAGTAAATTTGTCTCCATAAACAATACAGGGTGTGAATGGGGTCCATGTCGCCATGTGGAAAGTAAGACGAATGAAGATATGATGCATTTGAGTGCATTTAAGTATGTGTACATATATGAAATATGTATTTTTCAACAGCTATTGTATATTCACACTCTAAATGCAGGTGTAACTTCAGGTACTGTGTCTGGATTTAATCCCCAGGTGGTGTCAGAAGAGAAACGATTCATTTTAGGAAGTGATTTTTTATGTAATTAGTATCTGCAGGAAGAGAGGTGGTTAGATCCATTTACAACATTTGAGCCAAAATGAAAAAAAGGCTGTTTTGAAATAGGATCATTTTAAACGGCCAAAGCATTTCAGCACTGTTTAAATAAATAAAAAATCATACAACACTTGTGCATTCTTGCAATAACCCCGTTGGATTGAGACTTCTGACCTCTTGACATATTTGATGGATGCATTTTTCATTATTCATATTTTTTGTACAAGGCCCAGAATTTTGTACAATCATGCACACACACACACACAGGTGGGCTATCTAAACTGCACTGTAGGACAGCAGAGAAGTGTCAGTGACTCAGCTTTAATTCTGCCTTTTAGCTCCTCGCTAAGTGATATTGGTTTGTGGTCACAGTTCAGAGTTCCACCACACAGAGGTTGAAGCCAAAGCTCACTTGAGTTACGTTTGGCTTCACAGTGTAAAAGTTATGTTTTTTTATTGTTTGCTGCCAAGGATTCAGATTCACATTTTGCTCTGTAATTGTAAAGAATAACACTTTGCACATGCCAGCTGTCTTTTTTTTAAGCGCTCACATCTGAAAACTGCTCAAATTAAAACTCCATCACAATATGAGTGATTTCTGTATTTTCCAGCAGTTGTTGGCATCGAGCAGGTGAAGAGGTTGCTAATTAGAGTTAAAGCAGGTATTGATCACTCCGAAACCCCATCTACTTTAATTGCCACTTAAGGTGAAAGAAGTATCTAACCTATTTGATTTCTGAATAAACCAATGGTGACTCTACACACCTCGCAGAGTTCAGACCTGCAAATGGCTCCTGTCCAGCCTGGCAAACTGCCTGTGACACAGTCCGATCGTAACTGCAGCTCAGAGAGACGGGGTGGGATTTTTTTATGGGCTAAGTGGGTGAACTTAAGCTCTCATTGTTGAGATATGACATGAGGGCACTTGGAAAGATTTAATGATAATAAAACTGTAAAAACACACACACTTTTTAAAATAAATCTGTCTTTAACTGCTCTTTTTAACACATATTATGACATTATATGTTGTATTCCAGGAGATCAAGGAAACAATTTTCCCTTTTTTTAACACTATAGTTTGAAAAAGCTGCATTCTGGTCCTTTAAATCAGGACTCTGTCTGTATGTAGCTGTTTCTCCCTCTTCTTATTTGTTGTTTTATTTGAATGTATCGAAGTTGTGCAATAAACTAAAACTCTCTTTTCACTTCAACGTTGTCTTGTGTTTACGAGCTCACATTCTTCTCCTTCCTCCATGAGATATTTGCCTTATATTACTTTATTGTAACGCAACAACGCCCCCTTGTGTGTTGTCAGCCGGTCCTGTTTCTATTAAAAATACCTGTCGTAACAGTTTAAAATGAACTCACATCAAATTTTAAAAAAGGTATCCAAACTTCCACCTTCTTCAGAGGTCTTCTTTCTTTCTTTTCCCAATGCATTTCAACATTTTTTACATGTTTTGTTACTTAGCAGTAATATTTTAAAGCCATCCAGAATTCATTTATTGAAAATTAATCAAACTCTCTTTTTAATGTCTCTGCAAACTAGTCAGTGCATTGACAGCCAAGAGATTTAATACCAACTTTGAGCTGAGCTGTGACCTTGTGCTTTTTTCATTGAAATGTTTGAGGAGATTTTTTGCACATTTTATTGGATTTTTTATGAAGAAGAGTTAAAAAAAAATCCATCTGCCACAATAAACACTTGAAATGAGACCTGGATCAGGGTGTAATGATATGACTGCACATGCAAATGACCGACTCAGAAAAGTTGATTTTGTGGTGAGTTACTCTTAAAGGTGATAAAAAGATACAAAATTGTGATTTAGCAACCCGTACTTTCATCTCAAAAATTAATTGAATGTCATCTCAGCCAATTTGAGATCCCAGATGTTTCACTGCAGGATAATGATGTGATGATAATGACTTCAGATTTTTTTTTTTCCTGGTCTCGCCTTCTCTAATGCTTGATTTAAGGATTTGACTTGCAGGCTGGCTGGTGCACGGGCAAAGTTGGCAATTTCCTTGATTATCAGATTTCTACAGCATATTTCTGGTCAAGGTTTAATCAATTCTGTTAGGAATAATTATCTGTGGTACAACAAGGACACTGCCTGCGGTTTGATTCAGATGGAATTATTTTCACTATCTGAATGCAAACCAATGAGATGTTGACATGAACATTGTGAAACAATTAAAAAAGGTTGCGCGTGCTGAATAGAAATCACCAAAGACGCAAAACGCCACTGAATCAGGTGAACTTTTAGAATCATTCAGTAAAGTTGAACATTGGTCGAACACCTAAAACACCATTTTAACACGGAGTCACCTCGATTTCCCTGAAACTACAGCAGAAAATAGCAAAAATAATGGCTTCCCAGAGAAAAAATGAACCAGTCAGAAACATAATAGGTCCATAAATAAATAAAATAACATGATATACTCCCTTTCTTTAAAAGCTCGTGATGACTGTGAGGTTGAAACAAAACCAAATCCCTTTCAGAAAAAGAACTTGAGCCTTTTAACTCCGATTGTGCTGTTTGCTTGATCTCATCGGGATCCTATTCAGAACAACAACAAAAAAATGGCGCAACCTTATGGGCACAAAACTAGAGAGACAACACTAATCAAAGAGCTGATTTCTATAAACTTGTAATTTCCTTTAAAAAACATTATCCTGTTAGATGCTTTTTTTAAAAAACCACCGTCCCAAAGCACTAATGGTTTGACTGCTGTGTTTTTTTGGGTAAAGTAGGACACATCCTTTCTTGGATTTGTTCAGCCCACAGCGATGCTAAAGAACGAAACAATCGCAATCTGCATTCGCCCTCTGATGAATGTAATTACGTGTCTGCTCCAAACGCCTGCAGGTCTGCGCGGAGCTGCTGGTGTGATGCATTTTTTGTTTATCGCTGTTTGCTTTGAAACTGTGAATGTTTTTAGCTGATTGGATGAATGAGATACACAAAGCTTTACAAGGCAGTTTGTGCTTACAGATTAGAGTAATACTAATGTAAGCTGCTGTACCTCAAGGCATTCACACACACACACACAAAATATATAAATAAATGCAAACACAAACACACACTCAGTTATTATTACCAGCGTTAAAGCAGGCGAGAGATTTTGAGCAGTTTAATAATGTGTTTTATATGACATGAAAGATGCCATTTTAGTTAATGTCGTGATGTAATTTGCCACGTTAAAACATCTAGCTGTGATCTGAGTGGCTTCCATGATTTCCATGGGAAAAAAAACGGGGGGAGAGAATAGATAATCCAATATATTTTGAAGATACACTGAGCTCAGACTTTTCAAATAGAGAAGCAGGAAGCGACAGACATGTGAAGAGGCAGAGAGAAGCTGGAGTCGGATCCTGCCTCATCTCTCTTTAGATTTGAAGACTTTCTAGGATGAAGGATTCAGAGAGTTTGCGCCGCACAGCTGTTGCAATGATATATTGTCATTTCTACAGTTATGTTGTCAAGAATAGATCTGCATCTTCCTCCCAATCGTCTGCACTTCTGGTATCATACTGACACTGATGGTTTTAAAGGGACAATCTGTATTTCTAATGTAGAAACTGACACAATGAGCTTAAAATAGCCAAGAATCTTATCAGTTACATCCTTAATGGAAAATTCAGTGTCATGGCCAATGGTGGGGGGGTAGTTTACCCTTGTGGCAAAGCAAAAAGTTCAACTGTGGAAGTCAGTGTGGTTGGTGGGAGGGGTAACATGTCAGACTTTCAAGCAGAAGACAGTGATTCATGCCCAACTTTGACAACGCTGTTGTTGATTTTTTAGTTGCTGATGCTGCAAAAATGGCATTGTAAACAAAAAAAAAGTGTCAACAGTGTAATCCAGGTTTTGCTGAATCATGCAGTTATTATGTTAATACTGACAGGGCTGATACATCAGCTTCAGATTGACAGAGATAAACACCAGAAAAGTACATAGTTAGGGGACATTTTTTAGAGGTTTACAATCCTTTTTTTCCCTTCCTGATACCCATGGTGACACCTAAAAGATGTTTGTGCTATTTTTGTACAGTAGTTTAATTTAACTATTATGTTAAGTGCTTCAATCACTCAACTGAGACATATTTTTGACAGCAAATCCCCAGTTTGTCTTTGTCCTTTTCTGATTTCTTCCAATAAACTTGCAGGGAGTGATGTCTTAAAGTAGTTAAGCATGGTGAAAATAATCTGCAAATGACTGGAAAAGAGCTGCATGTATCACAGTGTTTCATGTGGATTATCATGTCTGTTTCATGATAATGGTAAGAATAGTTTGAGTCATTTGTTATTGTGGAGTAAATGTGCATTCATTTTCAATATTTTTCACAAAATGCATATTTTTCATCTAAGGGAAACTCTTCAGATTCATTTATATATTTAAAATGAAGCCTTTAATGCTTTGATGGCGTCCATCATGACTTCACGAGTTACTCGTCAGAACAGTCTTTTAGATCTGAGGGATATAAAAAGTGACATTCAGCTCTTCAGCTCTGAGGAAAATAGAAAAGAAGAGATTGATTAACTAATTTTCACTAAAGAAATAAAACTCGTCTCGTAAGTTCTTATTAGATGATCACAGAACGTTTTCTGCTCAGCCGGCTGTCTCTCCTTTTTTTTTCTCATCACAGACAAAAATCATTTCAAAGTTTCCACGGGGTGTTTTTCTATGAGCTCATGGCTGGATGCTGAATAATTTATTACAATGTTTGGAGAGAGAAAGATGAGAGAAATGATGATTTTTTTGTGGCTGTGACATCAGGACTGTCAGACTTCCAGATCCAATGTGAGATTTAGAGAAATTTCGGTGAATTAATGCGACTCTTCCGTCTTCTTTGATCAACAGTTTGTTCTCTTTAAATACTCTAATTGGCAGCAAGACGTTTTGTGTCTCAGATATTTGATGTTTTTTTAAAGGATGCATGTTGTGACAAAGTACACGAAATCTTTCATCCTCTTCAAACACATTTTTTTTTCAAAACTATGCAACATTTCCGTCCATCTTTTGTTTTGTTATGCAGTTTTATTCTAATGCATTTTTTTTCTCCTCAACGTGAAATTTTAGCAATTAATCCAGCTTCTTCTTCTTCTATTTTTTTTAAGGCGGCAGAGATTTTAAACAGCCCATTTACAAGAAAACAGAGCCGTTCTTAACCATGGGCTCCACATTCAAATAGGATTATATCTTTTTTTTTTTTTAGTCTCTCTCTCTTTCTTTTTTCACACACACACATACCATAGTAGGATGCCCCCAGGGGACGTTGCACCATTGGGACAAGCATGTTTCTGTGGTGCCAAATGAGCTCTCACAGGCAGAAAGTGTGTCAGTGGTTGCCTTGCTCTGGAGGCTTTGGACCCCGTCGAGCTCATATTCCATCAAAGCTGAGCTCAGATCAGAAATCCCTTTCATTTACAGCATGCACATTCAAACAAACAGAGGGGGCTACAAATGAAGTTTTATAAGATTGCCTCTTCTGTGTTTGATGTGTGGTTATGATGAAATAGTTTTTTTTTTTGTCCAAATAACATAGCGGTCATTTAAATAAAAAATAACAAGAAAATTAAAGATTTTCTTTGAAAAGTTGTTAAAAGCATCTTTGAAACTGACTCTTGTCACTTTGGCAAGAGCAAAAAGTCTGTACGCGACACAAAGTCAGTCATGGATTTTTGGATCGGATGGTGTTTATTGACCCTGAGGGGCAGTTTGATTTGCAACAGTCAGTAACACACAGCACAACAATTACTCATGACAAAATATACAATAATGACTTTAATACATTAAAAACATACAGTAAATCATCATAAAAGCTGCAATAAGCTATGAATTGCATCTTGCAGCACAAACCAAAAAATGGTGATGAAGATCTAGAGTAAAGTATTTTTGACATCACACACATGAGCGAGGGAACTTTTAGAGCTGATTTTACCAAAAAAAAACTATCCAAGGAACCAAGATGAATTAAAAAGAAATAAGGAACTTTTCCTGAGTTTTAACTTCAGGAAGCAGGACCAACTGCAACCAATCACACAGAAAACAAGTCCTTTTTCTTGGACTAAGACTTTCTGATCATTTAAAAAGAAAAGAGTTCACTCTGTCAACTTTTACTGATCCCTCAAACAAAGACATCACAGTAAAAGCTGTGCAACTAGTCAAAGTATTAAGACAAGCGACGGGCCTTTATTTGTAGTTTGTCAACATGAAAATTAAGTTAGAATTTGTTGTTGACATCCCAACTTTCTTTATAAAGAATGTGCATGTCTGTTTTTCTTCTTTCCATCCAACTAAAACATCAGAGTCATGCAACAGGAAGAAAATGCTGACTTTTCATATAATTTGTAGTTTACTTTTTTCAGTTTACACTTTTTTTATGAGTTACTATATTCTTCAAAACAAGTTCCATATTTGTTCAAACTGATGCGTCTGAATTTAAGGTTTTAAATATCTTGAGACAATCAATAGGTTTCAGCCCAGAGAGGAGTAACTGATAGAGGGAGTAAATACCAAACAAAGCCAAGAGGGAAAGCAGCAGACAGAAAACACGGAGCGAAGTGACAGATGGAATTACTCACAGCTCGCAGCATGGCTCCGCCCTCTGGAGAAGGAGGGAGATGCGTCCTCATTGACCTTGTCATGAGAGCCGTGGCTCATTGTTATTGGTGTGAAGTTTGCATCAGTGCGATCAGTTACTCTGTGCAAGGCGACAAACAGTATAACACATTAAGAAAAAAAGCTGCGACATTCAATGATCATAAGAAGACTTTTATAAAAAGAAGAAATAATCGTATTCTCCACATTATCGTCCATATTGCATTGCGATAACAAGATCATTTTTATGGTGGTAAGAAGAAGCAGCATCTCACTCTCTCTCTTTCTTTCTCTCTACAGTTTTCCTTCACACTCATGTGCAGCTTTCTGTTCACTTTTCTCAATTAAGACTCAAGTGAAAGGTTCGTGACCCGGTCTTCACGGCGACATGCAGATCTGTAGGTTATTACTGAGCTGTGACTCGACTGTCGAGCTTCAACTGTCGAGCTTCGGTTTACACATAATTACTTGTTGCACATAAGGATGAGAGTTTCTTTTGGTTTCAAAGTGAAGCCAGTCTCCATTAAAGTATGAAAACAGAGCACAGACTGGAACTTAGTCGCTAAATTAGATCATATTTAAACAGCTTTCCTCCTTCTAAACGCTTTGACCAGCACAACTGTTTTATTTATGATAAATTTGTAGATACTTTGGTAAAGTTTCACTGTGATGCTAATGATTTTCAGCCTCGATGTCCCTGTCCAGAATAAATTACTTTTTATTTTCAAAGTGCCACATCCCAGTGGTCTCCATCAGGGTCGACACACAGCTGATTAATCGTGGCTGAGAGCATTTTTTTATGACTGTTTTGATCCGTTGAGCTCCACCTCTCTGCTCAGCTGAGCTGCAGTAACAAACAGTATCTGTAGTCACTGATTATGATTCGAACATAAGAATCGTCTCTGTTATTAGTTCTCAAGGCTGCATGTACTTTCACACACACGTTATTATGATTGTGCACGCTAATATGTTAAGTCGTCAGGTTGAATGTGTTTTTCTTTATGACTGTAAATGAGCAGAGGAGATTGGAGTTAATATAATGTGCCATGACAGTGCTCACACACTGACGTTAGCCTGTTTTAGTGATTTTCATTTTCATAGTTTAGTGTGAAAAAACATGCTAATGACCCTCAATTCAAAGCTGGCTACTGCTGAGGTTGATGTTAATGTAATTACTTCTGCAGGCATTCAGTCATTAACCAAAGCAGGCCTATTAGTTTAACTGATAAAACCTGATGGTGACGTTAGATGATAAACCAGGTGATTAATGAAGCTAATATAGTTTTCTCTGAGAGAGGCGTGAAGTGTGAATCCAGCTCTAAGTCGATCTGTTTTGGACCAAAGAGACTAAAGATTAGCTTCATTAGTATAATGCTGCTAGCCATGCTAACATGCTGCCAGTATCTCAATAGATAAACAGAAATTGAGTCCAGACAGACGATGGATAAGACAATATCTGTTCACTTCAATCCTGTTGATCATTTTCTGCATTTGTGCCGTTTGATTTTTATGTCCGTACAGATTTAATTCAGTCTGTGAATCTTCCTCTTTCTGCTGCTTTTAGTGGTGAATCTCAATTCAAACCAAGATATCAGGGGCATAGTATAAAGAGGGCTTATGTAGAGCCTGAAAACACATAAAAATGGAGATTCAGTTAAAGGTGTCACTTAAACACAGACGAAGTCATCAAGGTTAAAGTCGTTCATCCCTGATTCAGGTTCGGTCTCCGGCTGCTGATCTGCTCTGTTGGGTGAAAAGAGCCGGAGATTTGCTCAGAGCTCAGTGGACCAGAGTCGGTCCCTCAAGCATGTGTGTTCCCGGGTTAGAGGGCCTCCGCTGGGACACACACACTGGTCTATTATAGTTCAGTCTCTGTGGAAGACAGACGACGAGTGAGGAGTGAGATAGCAAACGTTGAGAGGACCTGTCAGGCTGCCTGTCAGAGAAATGAGGGAAGGATTTCATTTTTTATTTATTTATTTATTTATTTATTTTCTTTCTTTTTTTTTAATATGCATAAAGCGTGCTCCCTGTCTCTTTGCGTTAGCTCATGTTTGTCTCGTTCGGTTCCCTTGAGGTGAACAATTTTGGGTTTAGAGACAGCGGTATATTGAGGCGACACACCACTGTGTTGTGTGTGTCAGAGAGCAGATGTCTCTCTCTCTCTCTCTTTCTCTTTCTCTTTTTTTTTAGCACTTTTTTCCTTCCTGTCATGGTGTCCCATCATCCCAGATGGATGCTGTCACCAACCTAATGATGCCTGTTTTCCCTCATGGGCTCTGGCTATATCGCAGCAGTTTACATGCAGAGCAAAGAGACAGACAAGCTGTAGCACTCACCCACACGCCCACACTCACACCCATATTTATGCTGGAGTGTTGTGTAATTTAGCAAACACAGCCCTCTCAACAGCACAAATGAAGGCTCTTCTTACTTTTAATGAGACGCCGGTGATGGGAGAATTTATATTGTGAAGATGATGACACTAATTTCCTTCATGGCGATGTGGTGTTTTTTATTTTTTTCTTTCTTTCTTTTAAAGTCATTATTTTTAGTGAAAAAAAAAGAAATTAATTTAAAGTTAATAGTCTCAAGATGTTACCCTTTAATAGCCTTCTGTGCAAGTTTGCAGCAAGTATTTAAAAACTGTGGACACAGAGCATGATACAAGAAGATACCACAAGAGGGCACACCAGAGAATTCAGACATACAAATTCCAGATGTGCAGGGTGTAAACAACAACAATGGCACCACTCAAGGAGGATTAATAATATTTTTAGTCTAAGGATCTAATTGAGAAAAAAAGGAAACTCATCTTGTTTTGTAAGAATCCTGAATGACGAATAAAACCGCAGCTCCAAAATAAGGCGGGTTGATTTATAAATCGTATCTATATTCAAAAGGCAGAATGCGATCATTTGTCAAAAAACTGTTTACGAACAATAGTTTTAGTGTCCCTGAGGGAGTCTAGTGACATCTTTTTCAAAAGGAGTGAAGTTTTTCTGTCCTTGCTTGTGAGCGACTTGAAGATGCTCCTTTCAGACTCAAACATGATACTGTCGCTTCTTACCAGTGAACCTATTTAAACCAGTGAAAAGCTCCAAACAGGTGGTTTTCAAGCATTTTGTTTGTCTTTCCTTGTCTTACATTTTGTTTTGATTCTTATTTTTTAAGCCTTTTGATTGGTCGTTCTTGTTCAGCCAACACAACGTTCGATCTTTAACTATATTTATCTCATTGCTTGTCTCTGGTAGCCTCTCAGGAACAATAAAAAATTTAAAGTTGCAGGAACATTTCAAAATTTTAACTGTTACAACAAAATGGAAATGTTTGTGTTTTGCAGCTGACTTTTTATTTTTCATTTTTGGCTTGATGCACATCCATCTGTTTGTCATTCTGGTATAAAAGTTCCTGTCGGTGGTTCCATATGAGAGATTTTCCAATCCATTACAAGGCAACTTAGTAGGATTTGTGAAAGAAACGGTCTCCTCTCAGCGTGTATTTTGCATGTTGAAGGCCAACTATAATCTGAATTTGCATAGTTTGAATGTATTGTGTACGGCAAGAACAGTTTTTTTTCCCTCGTAATTGTTGGTATTTCCTCTAAGTCTTATTTTGTTTTGTCTCTGTGTCTGTTGTTGTCTGTTCTATCTGTCAAATGCTGTTCGCACATGCTGGGAAAGCAAAGCAAGGCAATAGTACGTTTAGTTTCTCTATAAATATGTACTTATCCCCTGACATGCTCTGTTAAAAATAATAAACACATTTAAGAGAGAAAAAATGGAAATGTTTAAGATCAACTTCGACCTCTGCGGTGGCCTAACTTTGGAGGAGCAGACTGAAAAGTGTTTATCTTCAACAGAAATGAAACTTTTTATTTTACTTGCCAGCGGCTGCACAGAAAAACCAAATAACCTTGACTGATTGATGAGTAACACATGTTATGAAGTTGGTTTGGCCGTGGCGGTAACTGAAAGGCTTGGCTAGGTTAAGCTAACAGGGCAGCAGCGTGCTAAGTTAAGTCTGCGGGCTAATATGTTGCATAGCAGCCATCTTTCAGTCTGTGCAGGCTGCCAGGAGGACGTATATCTGTCTGCAAAACTGTGGCTTATAAATACCTTATAAACATGTAAATACAACAGCTCAAGGCTTTAACTAGCATGCTGCCATACTCAGCAACTATTATATGAAGACAATAGCTGATTCCAGTAATACGTTGTACTTACCGTAATTTCCGGGCTATAAGCCGCTACTTTTTTCTCACACTTTGAACCCTGCGACTTAAAAAGTGATGCAGCTAATTTATGGACGAAAATAAACAAGAAAGTGTGTGACAAGGCTGAGGCTGTTCAATTCCGACACTGAACAAGACAACTTCAGTGGTTTAGTGCCCAGGAGGAAGATGAAGATAGCGATCAATGCCTTTTCTGGTAGGCTACTGTATTTTTTATTTTTTTTAACCAGCCGTGTTACAGGCACTGTTCGGAAAAATACATTTATTTAATGAAGAGTTAAAAAAATCTTTCT